>JAAGAY010010428.1:15173-53532 GCA_011801015.1 Ardeotis arabs | reverse complement strand
TGACTGCCACCAGATTTTCTCATGCACAAGTTTAAAACAAATAAAAAGCTTTCCTAAACTTTTGGGAAGAATTGAAGCAGAAGAATCCTTTCTTTCCTGATTACAACAGCACTGGCATTCCCCACTGATCTCAGAGACCTTGCATTTCTATTATTAGCATCACTGGCTTTTTCGTTGTATCTACATTTCAGTTCTGGGTTATACCACGGGACTACTCAAAATTTCGCCTGCTTTCCATTTCATAAATAAACATGCATGGGAGCAAAATCCCCAAGCACTCTTTATATGCATAAAACAGATTCACCAACAAATAGCAATTTTGCTGTGAAAACTGATACTTAGCTCTTTCTGACACCGCCTCTGTGCAAATGAAGAGCAGTGACTTTTATTTTTTTTTGTAGTGTTATTTTGCACTAACACCATTTTCTGGTATAGCTTTCAGTAGCTCAGTAAAAACTGGCAAAACCTTCCTGATATTTGTTTTATGGTAATAATACAAGTGATAACAATTTATAAGCCCAAACAAATCCTGAGAAATTCTCTACTTGCCTGAAATGAGTTTTTACTTGTAAGCCTTCCCCCCCCATCACCAGCTCCAGGAGAAGAAGCAATGCAGATGACTTTCAAGCAGCTCTCTGTTCTGCCCAGTCAGTGCAGTGCAGTTCCTTTGACTTGTGATAAACTGCTCCTATTTCTGCTGACACAAAAGAAAGGAGAATGAGCTCCCCTTTCAATCAGTTTATATGACAGATTATGTTTAGTTGTCTCTGCTATTCCCAGAGAGGCTTCCCTGCCAAAACTGGGGAGCACCAAGAAACTCTTGCTAATGTAGCGTCCACATGGGTTTTCTCCAACACAAAGAAAGCTGAGTCCTTTTTCTGTGCTTGCTTAAACTCTGTTGTTTGGCTGCCATAGCCCAGATAAAATAAAAGTTTGGAAGACAAGAAGAGATCCAGCTCACAGAATCACAGAATATTTCAAGTTGGAAGGGACCCATAAGGATCATCAAGTACAGCTCCCTTCTCCTTTTAGGACTATCTAAAACAATCTCATGACTAACTCCTTGAACTCTGACAGGCATGGCACTGTGACCACTTCCTTGGGGAGCCTGTTAAGTGACTGATGCAGTGAAGAACCTTTTCCCAGTGTCCAGTCTGAACTTCCCCTGATGCAACTTCATTCCCTTTCCATGTGTCCTATTCCTAGTCACTATGCCATGTAATGAAGCCATGGGCTGTGGTTTAATATTTACAGACATTCCCAGGGCTGAATTACACTGCCAGCTTTGAGGTGAGAAAGTACCATACACTAAAACAATTATTAATCTAATAAAAAAAAAAAAAACACCATTGAAAGGAACCAGGATCAGGGAGCTGAACCCAAACAAAAGCCAGTCAGAAGCCAGACATGTCCTCGTGAGCACTGATGGAGATAAACTGAATGAACAAACTGTCAAGCAATGGGGAAGCATCATGTTCTTAATCTCTTATTACCAACGTGGCGATACCATTGCATTTCTTAATAATCTTTGTTTCAGGCCTGGACCCTTTTCTGGGAGATACACATTATTGCAAAGCTCTACTCTCTCTGCAGAGGAGAGAAAAGAGGAAAAAAGAGTCAGAGTTTGCTCCACCCTGGGAGATGGGAGGACAAACCTGCGCATTCTGGGATCTGTGGCGGCAGGGCTGTGCTTGGGTGCTGACTGCGTGACCAACCTCTGCTACTGTTCCCCACGCTGAAAAACCCCACAATACTGCTCAGAACACTTAAAGAGCAGCTCTAGGGAACATAGGCCTGAGCCTGCTTCCCAACGCGCGCTGTGAGCCACTGCTCAGTGGTGCAGCTCACACAGAGGTGGCTCTGGGTGTCCACCCAGGCTGTCCGGCTGTGCGTGGCACTGCGGGGATGGTGGAGCAGCCTCCTGCACCTGGGAAGAGCTGTTCCCAGCAGCAGGAGCACCGGGAGCCTCCTGGCAGAATAGCAGAGTATTTAACATGATTCTTTTCCCCTCCTGTTCTGCAGAAGGAGCAATGCAATCCGCAGTGTAATGTATTCAGCAAGTTTGAATGATAAATGCTGATGGCATTTCCACTCACTGTTAATATTCAAAAGCCGGGGAAGACTCCCTTTCTTGAGGTGAACCAGTGCAAATTAGGAATATTTTAAATCAAAAGAGACTCGGAGCCAACTTGCAGTGAACTCTCCATTACCCAGAATTGGCGCATGCTGAATTGACGGATTCTGCGCAGCCCTGCGCTGTGCCGGGTGGGGTATGCAGTGCCGCACCACGCTTTGGTTACAGCCGCTTTCCTTTCTGGCAGGATCTGGCAATCCTGGCCTTTTCCTGGTTTGTGCATAGAGCTATTTCAAACCTTAAACAGAACAGAGCTCACATCCCTCCTCGTAGCAACAGTATCTTTATAATACTGAGAAAAACAGAAGTTCAGTTTTTTGTTTTCTTTTTTTTTAATGATCAAAGTCAACATTCATCTTTGTATGGAAGTATGCAGATGTACTAAAATTGTATATAATTGTATATACTTTACTGCACACAGCTTCTCAGACACTGCGTGAAATAAGGGGTGTGCACAGAGTATATGCATATTATTTCATCTTCTATCATACAACTACTTTTATAATTCTTCCAGTTTCCTATGTCTGAAACATACCTATGTGTATATTTATAACAGACACATTTTAATCAGAGTTAATTGGATTACATTTCAAGGACACTGCTGAAATATGCCATTGAAGACCTTCATGTTGCAGTTGTGGTTTGGAAGGAATTCTGGTCTCAGGAACTCCAGCAAACCAGAGAAACTCCATAGCACTCCAAAGTTTCTGATTCAGACAGTGCAATTAAAAGTGGAAGCCAAGCTGCTACCTCTAAATGGCTAAAGGGCTGGAAGAGTGGGAGCTGCAGTGGCATAGATGTGGAGAAGGAGAAAGGAAAGCTGAACATTACTATCCGACAAGTGAATTTTAGAGCATATAGGAATAACAGAGGCGACAGTGCTGACATTTTGCAAATCTATGGAAAGAACAGAAAACTCATCTATAAAGAAGCCTGAGAAGGTGAGAAGGGTACAAGTGCAAGGTGTCACCTTGCCTTATGTTCATGGGCCCTTGGACCACATGTACCACATTTAGCTTTTATGTCCATTTTGGAGTCTGAGAAGTGAGGAGGTGGCTCCTTTACACTCAGGGCTTATTGCCAACACCAACGAGCAACTTTCTGCCAAGGGCTAACACAGGCGCTTGCTCAAAGGGGTGCACAGGGAGGCCAGAAAGATGCTGAACTTCTGGGGGCTAAAGAGAATCAAGTGTTTAGAGCTGCTGCTGTTTGGTCCTGGCTGCACAGTGGGACCTACACCCCTAAGATGTATCTGGTTTCAATGAGGTGAAAGATGAAATAGAAGTGCCTCAACACAATACTGAACAGGGAGCTGGCTGTAGCAATTTAATGAGGAGCTTAGCACAAGGTGGGATTATCAATCCAGTCCTTCTCAGGGCCAAAGAGTGTTTTTGGAAGATGCAGGAAGCTGTGGCTGGGACGAGCTGCCTGGAGTCCGTCCCCAGTGCACAGAGGGATGCTAAGTTGCTCTAAGGGGAACAGCATGCAAATGCAGCCAAAGCAACAAAGCGCCTGGCATTTTTCCAAAAGCCATCAAATTTTTGAGGAAGCTGCTCAGACTAACATAATACAGTCAAGGAAAGCAGACCTGAAGCCTTTAACATGATTTGTTGCATCCACCTTTAGATAACTGATCAGCAAATATTCACCATAAAACCTTTGGAGCCAATCATTCACTCATGTGGGAAGTAAGAGACTGTGAAACTTCCACAGTTTGGATCTGTTTCCAAAGACCATCTTCTGTCTGAGAGGTGTGAGCTGGAAGACAGGAGATGGCACAAACTCTAAATCCAAACAGCCCTTCCCAGTGCCACAGATCCTCACGTCCCAACCCAATGACCCAGGGCCAGCGACTGCTTCCCCAGCAGTCCAACTAATACAGGGCTGCTTTGTCCAGAGTCACCAGGTTGAATTTAAAATGTACTTTGATGACCTGGTCAAACTGTTTTGTCTGAAGAAACATCATTTTCTCAGAGTTCAGCCATTAATCCAGTTAAGTGTAATTAAAGCATTTGCACAAGTCTGAACTAATTTCTCTGTTTACAGAACAGATTGGATAAATATCCCTGTGAGAGGCAGAAAATTCATTACAGGAACAGCTTAAGTCCCTGTATTTCTAAGCTGTCTTGATATGAGGAAATTACTTCAGTACCCTAATATAAATCTATCATTTCAGTAAGCTCTTAATGTAAAAGCACTGTGGAAATAATGTCAACAACCTTGTGATGACTAATAAATATAGTAATGTGCATCCAGCTGCACATAATAAACCTTTAGAGAGCCTAATGCCATCATAAACCACAAGAATAGGTATCACAAGATTACAACTGAGGTTTTATGCACAGGCACAACACTTCACTCATTAATATTTATTTTTCCCCTTACTTCCCGCAGTTTGCTGCCCTTGCTGGCTCCAGCACCAGCCCTCTGAGCTGGTGCCTCGTGGCACTCACAGCTCTGACTGCTTCTTAGCATTGAACGTTCTCAGCAGCAGATCCTGGAGCTGCTGCGTTGCTGGATTAAGGTTTTACTTGTACATTAGACAGAATTGTGACATTCTCCGTGTTTTGTGACAACTGAAACTCCCAGGGCTCCACTCAGCCAGCAGGGAGAGGGAGGAGGTGACTGGGCTGGTGTTGCTGTGCAGGTGTTTGCCCACTGAGAGCTGAAACGCCACCCAAACCTCACTCACCATCAGCCACCAAATGGCTGCAAAACAGGAATGACGTTTCAGTTCGGTCTCCTGGTTCAAGACAGTTGTTTTAGGCTATCTCTATGCTAATTACATACAAGACAAAGACACTAGTTAAAAACTCAGCTGTGCAATTTTGTTTTTCATACAGTAAGAACAGACTCTCAGTGTTTTGTCCCCCAACTGAACTTACAGTTCAGCTGAGAGTGTTACTGTGTTTACAAAAACACTAAATTGATCTGTGCTACAAAACTGTGCAATATGAGTTGCAAGCAGATACAACCATGTGGTGTAACTTTAAGGCCAGGAGGTACTAAAAGTGGGAAAACATCTCTTGGTACCAATCTCCTGAGCATCCAAAAGCACACGTTTGAATTCAGCACAGCTGCAGATTAGGGAATTAGAAAGGATACTGGCTGTCAATTTACATTTTTTAAATGACTGATATTTTTTCCTATAAACATCTGCTTGTAAATGGGTTTCATTATGGCACAGACTTTTGGACTGGAGAATGTTCTCAAATTCTATTTCCTTTCCAAGTTTCTGTTGAGTATTAACAAATCTGTGTACGTTCCAACCTCACAGGCAAAATCCATTTGAGTAACAATTTCTCCTGTCCTTGCTTTAGAAAAACCTTGAATAAACACAGCTACTGTTGCTGATCAGCAGCAAACACTTCTTTATTTGTGTTCCTTCTCGTTAGTTGCTGGGGTGTTAAGGTACCTGGTAAAATAGAACACTTCTGGCCCTTCCTACCACTCCACACACTTCTTTTGTGCTTCCTATTTCTACAGCTCCAGTCTTGTCCTGGCTCCCACTGACTCCTGCACACAGGAGGTTATGGGAAAGGACTCTGCCTCCCAAAGCAGACGGCCATCATGCCATGCTTGCTGCTTCCCGAGATCCTCCTATTCTTCCTGACATAGGGTGGTATGGCAAAAGCCCAGCTGGTGGTGTTTGCAGATTTGCATTTTCTAACATCCTATTTCTCGCCCAGTTGCACTGCTTGAGATGTGAGCTAGTAACTGAACACAGAGGAGTCCTTGTTAGGAGATGCTGTCTTGGAGGAGAATGATTTTGTAGTCTCCCAGCAGCCAGATTATGCTGCTGCTCAAGAACCCTTGCAATTCCAAAACTATTGTCTCTCTAGTTTGCGTACAACAAAGGCATCAACAAAACACACCACAGCAGAGACAACCAGCTCTGGGAAGAGTGTGGCAGCCCTTGGAGTAGCAATGGCATAACCTCTTTAGTTATCCATTTGCGTCCATATATCAGTTCACCACAGGGATCCTGGAGAATTTTAAGTGGCTTTCGTTAATACACTGGAAGAGATAGGCTGATCACCTTGTGCTCATTAGAAGTGTATGAGGCTACCAGAGATAATTGGAGAGCTCAGTGAAATATTTGCCTTTCTCAGGTTGCAAATATTGCGGTTCCTCATTAGTTTACCCTTCTATTGCCCATTGACTCACTATCTAGGGTTTTGCAACCTGAAAGGACAGTGGATGAATTCCTAATAAAACAGGGCAATGAACTACTTTTCATTTCTGGAGTTTCAGTTCATTATGCTACACTGAGCAACCTTTCTGGTCCTTTCTGTTTGTGTAACAGACAAGGCACTGTAAGTGAGGAAATCAATGTAAAAAAGGATGCAAACAGATGTCATGTCAACAGTGTAAAGACACTAAAAAGGGCTTTGCAAAACTAAAGAAGAAAAGCACCCATCAAAACTGCTCTATTTCACATTAATGTTTCATCATTTCAGGCAGAAGAACAGTGAAATGAATTTAGTATCAATGTTCATCCATGAACTGTGCCAACACATTCACACAGGTTCAAGTATTGAAAGTGAGTTCAATGTATTCACATTCACATCATCATGAAACCAAAGGCGGCTGTCCTGAGCACCGACAGAGCATCCTGCACCACTTGATAAAAACATACTGCAGTGTCTCTTCAAGGCAGGCAGTGCCACCAGGTTGGTGCGAGGCAGTGAGGAATTGCCTCCCCCTTTCACTGCTGTCTTCAAAGAGCATCGTGGACACCAATGCAGCTCGCAGCCTCCTGGCCACAGAGCCGTGATACCAGAGTCCCTGAAGAACAATTTCACCAACTGATTGTCTGCTTCTGAATGAAATATTAAAGTACCAATCATACCTAAAGTGCCAAAGGAGCTTGTGTAAAGCAACCTTCCTCTGTAAGTCCACACCATCTCACCTTAAATAGTGAAAGCTAAACACCTGCTTCTGATTTCACTGCCACTAACTGGTCCTGAATTACAGCAGATATTTGAACATAAACCCTGACCTTGATTAATCTCAAACTTTTGATAGGAAAAGGTGGGGGGAGCTCTCAGTTGAACTGAAAATCTTTCTAATTGGCCTGTGGCAACCACTTTACAACAGAAAATCTTAAAAACAGCCCTCCAGAAATGCTAGTACCACTTTGAAAAACCCTGTAGTTTCATGGCACAATTTAGTTCTAAATGATTATATAATTACATTTGTGAACGTAATCCTGTGGGGTATTATTCTAATTATAGACCACAATCCTTCTTAGCAGCTTTCAGAGAAATAATTTGTGTAATGAAATGAAGGTTTCCAGCTGCCACAAACAAATAAATCTCAAACCCTTTTTGTAAATGACAGGATATCCTTAATGGTGTGATCAAACTTGGATCAATCCTCTGACTCTGTATTTCCCTGGATTTAGAGGATTCCATATTACAGAGTAGAAAATGGCTGAGGGCAGCATGCTACCTGAAGAACCTGCAGACGTTGTCTAAGATGATAAATAATGCCAAAAGAAAACCAACCTGAGGCCACAGCTATTCCATCCAAGCCTGACAGTACCACCACTGCAACTGCTGTTGTACACAGAGGCAGAAGACAAGGGACTCCTGGCCTTGTAAACATGTTTATTCTGATGATCTAAAAGCAAATTTTGCTCAAAGAAGCTTTTATCTGTAAACACTGAGCTGCATGACAGAACAATGAATACAGTTGGAAAAGCAAGCAAACACACAGTAACTCCAAATACGCGCAGCGGCCTTCACCTGGCTAAATTGTGATCTTTGTAGATACTAAATGTCTCTGTAGACACTCCAGTGCCACTCAATAGCGCTTCATGATACTGGCATGTTATCTGCACCTCGGCTAAAATCTAGTCACTCTCCCAAAACCATTATTAGTTATTTGTTGACACAAACAGCACCTACAAGCAGCACTTTACTATGTGCTATTTCCTGACAAGCTGTCCTTTAGGGTTATCTGCACGCCTCTTGCCATATGAGCCATCTTGCTTGTCAGCTAGAAGTTTCCTGAGATTGTGTCCTACATCCCTTCTATTACCTTTTATGTAACATCCTTATGCAGCCCTCCATCCAAAGTAACAAGGCAGACAATGCCAATGCAGAAGCACTGGAGCACCCTCTGAAGACAGATGTTTACAGAAGCTAGAAATGAGAAGGACCCATCAAGCCAGTAAATCTACCTTCCTACAGGAGTAGGAGATAGGTTCTGTGCGCTGATCAAGAGTGCACTGGGATATTAGGTGACATAGTTGGACTATAGAAAAAAGATGAAGAAATAATTATTTAAAAATCAACAATTTCTCTAGGTTATTTTACTGGTTGGACAGTAAAACTTAGATTCTGAATTGGGCCAATTTTCTAATCTAGACAATATGCACTGATATAGGCAGCCAAAAGACCAAAGCGTATTTACTGAAGGCAGAGATTTATTCCAAGACTGCCAGTATTTCAGATAATCAACTTCTTGGTTGGATTTACTTAAAAACTATCTCTAAATATACAGGTACGTGACCATAAGCTTGTCCATTTCCACAGTAAAGAGCCCATGTCCTCTTCAGTCTCCAAAACTGGAATTCGAGGTAATTCTTGTAATGAGAATCAATCAGCATTATTTCTGACACTAAAATTAATTTTGGAAACTACATGGTATTAGAGGACATGGTTACTCCACTCAGAAATCTGTGCGCTGCCAACAGGACAAAATCGCTATGTGCCGTAAACATCTGTGCTGTCTCGTTTCCAGACCACTTCTCAGGGGAGCACCATCCTTGGCCCATTTTCAGAGCTCTCATTCAATATGAAAACTGGAGAAACTCAAACTTGAGGCTCTTGAAAGATCATTCTTGATGCACTACACATACCTGTTCCTGCACATACACAACAAACATCTTCACACCATCTAGAACTGCCCATGCTATTCTCTTCTTTACATTTCCTGTGGAAAAGGTACATTTTCTGTACAGATTGGAAGCAGAAACAACTCCGGATACAAGCGCACATTATCTCCACGATGCAGAATTAAAACAAGGCTTCAGAGTGGGTCCTGAGAAACACTACAACTCTCCCACCACTGTACTTGGTGAGAGTCAGCAGCTGCCACGCTGGTCTGCACTCAGGAAAGCAGCCCTAAATGCACCAGTTTCAGGACAGGAGCTCTGAAAACCCTGTCATGCAATTTTAATCTCTCTTTCTAAAATACATCCCCTCCTTCAGATTTTTTTCAGAATTAAAGTTTTCATTCCCCTGGTTTCGGACTTCAGTATGCAGACATCACTGGTTTCAAGGGAGCCTTAGTGAATTGTAAAGACCAGCTTCCTCTACTGTGTTATCTGACAGTGTTTGGAAACAGTAGGCAGCCATGTGGAAATGAAAAATTGTAAGTGGGGTGTTGTTGCAAGCAGGCACAATCACAGATGGCCACATACAAACAAAAGCCTGCCCACTGCTTCCTCTCCAGCGTGCTTTATACGAATATGAGGTAGGCACCCATCTTGGCAATTCTAGTTTGCTGTATATGAACAGAAGCCCTGTGGTACAAACATCCCCACCTCCACTTCCTAGAGTGATAGCAGCTTGCAGTTGCTGCAAAATAGTGCAACCTAGTGAGCTAAATTACATGCTACATTGGGCCAACTGAGACAGCGACGCATGTCCCACTTCACGTAGCTCGTGTGGGAATGAGGGAAGGTGTCATCACTTGTCTGTTGCGATTGCTCCTTTTTAAAGACCTTTATTCTTATCTTTGATGCTCAGGCACTTCTCTCTCCCCTTTCCCAGTGATCATCCACAGCAGACAAGGTATGAAGTGACATTTCTTATCGTGTATACATGTCAGTGAGGTTTGCAGCTTGAGGATGTGTTATTTGTCTGCACATAAGAAAATAGTGGATGTTGGGGAAATACAGGAAACACCATCCTATTTATTATTATGATTCTGAATACATAAGATTCAATCAGACAATACAGGAAATCCCATATTAGTTTTGGTAATCACAGAATCATCAAATGGTTTGAGTTGGAAGGGACCTTAAAGATCATCTAGTTTCAATCCCCCTGCCATGGGCAGGGACACTTTCCACTAGACCAGGTCGCTCAAAGCCCCATCCAACCTGGTCTTGAACACTTCCAGGGATGGGGCATCCACAGCTTCTCTAGATGATGGGTTTTAGGAGAGCTCTCAGTCTGAACTTATACTCTGTGCTCCCCAGACCTATCCCTTCCAATAGCACTATAATTAAACATTGCAACAGGGCAGGTAACAGGTATATCCCTACAGCATACTACATTGAGAAAAGATGAGCAGGGAATGCTCAGAGGAACAGAGAAAACAGAGGGTGAACCTACTCATTGTGACCTGTATGTTTTGGGCTGAAGCTTACACATTTACATGCTGGGAAACTGTTTTAGTTAAGCCAGTTTGCATAAAATTACTTCTGTTCTTGCTCCACTACGCCTTGGTTCTTCCTTAGGCTTTTTTGTTCTCACTTCTCTGAGCAACCAACCAGCACATTATCAATCAACTTGCTTTGCCTCAACATTATCATAAATGTTGATTATTGGTATTATCATTACTTATGACTATGCATGCTTTGATAAAATAAGAATGGTCACACTTGAATCAACATGTGGGAAGGCTGTATTTGTACAGTCCAATACGAAGGCACATTACATGAGAACATCTGGACATGGACATGACTGGAGTCTGCTGTAGTTTTAGTCGAGCATGTTTACTGGGCCAGGGGAAGAAAGTAGATACGCCTATTTTATGTAGCTCTTATTTTACAATAACAGTGTTCGTAGAATTGGTAGTCAGTTTGAATTGTGTTCTGTACGTTGCATTATATATGTAAATTAATTCCTATTAATCTTTATAATGTTAAGCTACTGCTAAAAATGTTCATTTAAGAACTGCCTTTGTTCTTCTGTCTCCCTAATTTCAATTCCCTTCCGTCTCATCTCCCTGTATATTAAAGCACTTTATTAATTTTGTCACGTTAATCTGATCAGCACTAAACACACTACCATTTCTAAAGACCTAAAACATGAAGCTAAGCTACAGTGACACACAAACAAAAAGCCCAGTGTGCAACAGGCAAAGCAGCTCTCGTCGTGCCTGGCCTACGAGAAGGTGACAATCTCTGTCCTACTTCTTGCTGAGCCCACCCAGCCTCCGCGGCAGTGTGGCCAGAAGCCAAGCAGTGCCATAGCCCAGAACAGAGAGGACGGGGGAGATGAGGCAGGATACACAATTAAAACCTCATTAAAATAACAGGAGGCTTATGTGTGTCATCAGAAAGGAAGGGATAAAAACCTGACAATGGCAAAACCACCAAGCTCTCTGTCATTCTGCGTATTATTGAATGGAAGGTCTGAAGCAAAGGGGATTATCTCTGAATGTTGATTACCCAGACGTTGTATGTCAGAACGTAGTACCCAGGTCTATGGAACTGGCATTAATTCTGAAACAGATTGGATGAAAACAAAGAAGTAACTATCAAATGGAATTATTTTTCCCATTTCAGGGTGGACATGTTAATGAACTGAGGTCTTATACCAGCAAAAAAGATCTGCAAAGAAAGCAGGAATTTATGAGAATTCATAAAAATACTATGTACTTATAGGAACAAATTCCTACCTTAAAATTAATTTCCATTCCCAAAAACGCATATCCAGAAAACTGTTGTCCATTTAACCATACCAATACTTAGTAGGAAACATAATTTTCCTCTTCCATTTATGTTTACTAAATTTTTGGAAGATTTTAGCAAGTGTTTTGGCTAATATCTGATGAAAATGTAGATAATTCAATGTTCAGGTGATACTGAAACAGAGATGCGCTATAAAACTTGCCAGGAGCTTCAGATAGAAGCAACAGCAGGCACAAGCAGATTTCTCTGACCAAGCATATTTTATCTCATTATGTGATCGTTGATTAAGTTATGCCTAACAGGTAGAACATGATTGATCTCATTGACCATTTTAAGAAAGAAAGAACTATTTTTTTATGAATAAACATGCAGAGTCTGAAAACTGAATTTCAAACTTGTTTCATAAACAATCCATAGCTTGTCAGCTTTTTGCTTGCTTGTAGTATTTATTAAATAGTTCTGAAGGCAGAATAGATTAGGAAATTGTCAAACTGGTTTACAAACAGTTCATTAATCCCAAAGGAAATAAAACTTATAAAAATGATCACTATCCTCTACAGATTAGCTATCGTATGACAAAAACATTTCCTCCTTAATCACAGAACCAAATTCCTATCTCGAATACTTCCAGTTCATTAAAGGCCATTAACATAATTGGGAACTGTACGATATAAGGAGGTAAGATGTGCCTTGTAGCAAGCACAAATATTAATTTCATTTTTTTTCAATTCTTTTTATTTTGAGGAATGGAAAAAGGAAAGACAAGGAAACAAAAAGTGACGTGGCTCAATGACAGTGATGTGCAGCAAAACCAAACAGGACACGAAAAACTAAAAGATAAACTGCAACAGTCCAGTCTGCATACTCAATATTAAAGAATACACAGGAGCTCAGAATAAATTTTCAAGCCCTTGGACACCCCACTTAACCATCTGTGATTCATCATAGAAGAAACAGAAGACAGTCCTACACCAACTGCTTCTTTAAAACTAAGATGTGTTGAACATGCTGTTAACCTACATGGCCGATGCATAGTTTTGACATATTAAATTCCTTTCCCCATCTCTGGATCTAAAAGATCGTTTATAATTACAACGTTTTCAAGTTCAGCTCAATTCAGGAAGATTTATATTCCTTATAAAATTTTATGCACAAAGCCATACTGATTTAGAAAAATTGACTATATCACTCATTATACTTTCTGTGAGAGTTCTGTTAAACTCATTTAGAAAGGATGTATTTTGTAAACTTTTATTCGAAAAGCTTTCAAATTGTTTGAGAAAGAGAGGTAATTGGTTTGGATTAGTGGTTAAGGCTTTGGCCACAGTCCCTACTCTTGCTGACTCCCTAACGGAGTGTGGACATGACTGACTGAAAGGCCTGGAATCATTATTTATTCTTGTCTATACTCACGGGCTAACCGGCCAGAATTGTTCAGCCACACTGATTGCTTCACGTAGTGCTTGACAGAACTTTAATTCTGTGATTTAGAAAAAGTTTCTGATGCACATGATGAGTGCAGGGGTCACTAATCACTATTAAGCCTGGATCCAGAGCTGACGCAAATACGGCGCTCACGGGGAATGGCACTGTCCCCTTCGGGGTGGCCAGGATACAAGAGAGCAGAGAGAAACATTTTTTGACAAGCTGCCAAACAACTTTTATGTTTGCTTGCAGTGTGAAAGTTACATGAAGTACACTGACAGAAAAGAAAAACAAAACCAACACTTGGATTCTGACAAGGTGCAAAGCAGGAAATGGACACCTAAAATGATTTTATGGAGAAGGATTTTTAATGGCTTAAATCCAAAATACAGTACTTGCATGCTGTAGCAGAGCCTGCATGATAAGAGAGCGGTGGGACTGCGTGGAAAGTTACACGCTGCCAATGTTTCCTCAAAGCTGGTATCTGGTCACAGTTACTTGAGAACGTAGGGATGACATGCTGCTAGTCTAATGAGATACCATGAGGGCAAAAGTTATCAGCAAAACTGTGTCTGTCTGGCCTTTCTGTGCAGGAATAATTCTGTTGGGAGCAATCACTAGCATAGCTTTTACTAGTAAGCAGGTGAGCCCCAGAAGACTGCAAACTGGCCTAGGTCTTTCCTCTGATTTAAGAGGAAGCCCTGTCCCATTCACCATGTACTGAAGCATCAGACTGGACAAGGCAGTACATACATGGAGCTTGCCATTTTAATTTTTTTTTCTGAAATGTCTTAATTTCTAAGTAATAATCTTGTGTTTTATACAGCTGTTGGTCAACACTGCTGACAATAAGCCTTCACACAGGACACCGAGTTCATCTGTTTAAAACCTGAATTTGCTTTTCCCATGGTGCTGGATTGATCCATGGGAGCCACAGGTAAAACTGTGGTGTGGTAACGATGTGTTTCCTAAAAGTGACTATCATCCGGTCTGCAAACACTCCATAACCACATGAGTCTGAAACATTTTTCCATCACAATGCTTTGACTGTTAATGAGAGAACATTCTAGTAAGATAAATATGGGAAAAAGCATCTAGCTTCAAACGCTTGAAATAAGACTCACCACATGCCTCCAACAACCCAAAAGATATCCATAAGCCCAATACACACTATGAGACTCTGCTAGGGATGCGAAAAATGGGGCAGTAGCATCTTAAGCATTATTACAGATTTCTCAAAGATGCACAGTAGGTTTCCGAGTGCTCAGTTTCCACAGAAACTAAGCTACAGATTTCTTGCCTTTTGTAAGTCTAAGTCCAATTAGAGACATGGTTGTATTGCAGCTTTACCTGTTTAGTGGAAACAAATACATTTTGTAAAGTTTGGAAAAGTTGAGCTCTGAAAACCTCAAAATAATTATAATTATCTCCACCTATTGTAGACTTACACAAACATAGGCATGAGCTTCGTAGCAGTTACTGGTACAGTGCTAACGGCGATGATTCAATCTCTTCTCTTCAATCTTCCAGTGAAAAGACTGTAATCAAGGCACATTGGCCATAAAGGTTAAGTAAGTCTTGACAGAACTACAAAATATTTACAATCGAGGCCAATAACCTCAGAGAGGTGGAAGAGCGAGAGGAAAGCTGTGTCTGCCTTCTGCAGCACATGGCATTGAGATTCTGTCCAGCTCTTCACATATTTGATTGTTTGATTTATTTCCTGAGAGCCCTTAATTTCAGATGGTATTCTACTTCTTTATCTTTTTTGTGCACATTTTAACTTGTTTACTGATTTACTAAGCAATTTTATATTAGCTCCCACCCAAAGGACTGCTGAAACTGCTCTAAGTATTTACTTTCAATCAGACAGCTTTTGTCTTCCATTTGTTTTCCTGACATTATCGGTAGCTTCGTATGAAAGAAGAAGCTCCAGCAGTGCACCTCTATCACAGTGGCTACACGTTTTAATCAGAAGGTAGAGGAAACAAATCTGAAAAAATTAATATAAATAGGATACTTGAACTTTATAACATGACTTTCTCACAGCTTTACGTCAAATACATGATAGCTACTGCAATAGGAAAAGTTCCTGCTCAGTGAATAACTGGAAAATACTCTTCTGATGGTTTTTCAGATAATTTACAGAATTCTTCTCTGTCTCCTCTCAGATTGTGTTAAAACAGCTGGATTTCTTTCTGACAGGATCTGCTCTTCAGCTTCTACACTGAGGGTTCCTCTGTCCCTCTCAGCCCCATATGATCGGCCTTTCACAGCGATGGGAGAGGTCCGCACAGGAAAATGGCCTTTCAGTAAAACACCAAAGTATCCCAATAGTCGCATATGAATATTGTGTCTGATCCCACAGAGCTAAGCCTTGCAGAGCAATCTTCTCCTTTGTTACAGTCACCAACAATTTTAAAAACGTACGTGCTAATTTTCATTTTTAACCCAGCTAAAATAAATCTCTCTCTTTCAGTGGGTCTTGTCAATGAGAAGAACGCACATATGTACGCTGTAAAATGCTTAAGTTTATTACAATAGTTTCAGGGGTGGGGAAAAAATGCTGAGTCACTCTTTAGTGTATCCTACAGGACTTCACAATTTATAGCAGCTTCTTCCCTGGGGAGGACTTTGCAGCAGACCCAGATTGCCACTGCCCTCAATGAAGGCCACTATGAAAACTCCTTTGATTTTCTGAGTGAATTTCCAAGCTGTTTTCTGGTGAAATCACCAGAGTCAAAGGCAAACACTAACACCAAGTTAGTACAAAAAACCAACACTAACTTTAAAACAGGTTTCCATCACGCCCAAACACTATTGAGAGTACAATGAGCTTAAGAACATATTAGGTGGTACACACAAACAGATTATTAAATAGGCATATTGGTTCTTCTGAAATAAATACCTTTGATTCCTGCAAAGCCAGAACAGTACCTATGCTGCCTGACTCCAGCCTTGAGTTGGCTGTTCCTGCTACTCCTAATTCAAACTATGAACAAGCTGACACAAGTCTCAGAAGCAGTAAAGTCCTGGCTCCTGGGGGGGGGGGGGGGGGGGGGGGGGGGGGGGGGGGGGGAAGGGCAAAAAGCCCACCCCAAGCTAACCAATTCCCATGTTCCTGAATTTCTGTAGCTGATCTGTTGGTGACATTTTTCATCCTGACAGCACATTCAGGAAACGTGACAAATTTAGGCAACAGTCTTGCACTGAAAAATGTTCCTGAGAACTTTTCCCAGTTAAGCTGCAATGAATTTGCTTAGCAAAAAAACAAAAGGTTTTTCCTCAGCTTAGCTTCCAGTTACTTTGATACATGATGTTTCAAGTAGTTTTAAAAAATGGACCCGGCCTGAGTTTTGTATTAGTTTTTAAAGCTCAGATCATCGTTCAAGATACTGTGCCATTTCTCACTGCTAGATCTGAAAGAAAAGTGTGAGCTTTTGCAGTCCCAAGGCATTGTCAGTATCCCACTTCCACAGAGCCTAATTTTCCACAGCATCCTTTCAATTTGTGGCAGCAATTCAGTGCGTGACATCATCTAGCTCTGCAAGTGCAGAATTGCTGCATAATGCAATTTTGTGATTGTCAGATGTTGGAGCTCTGGCTGAGCAAGATGGGGGACCTATCTGTTGCCTTTCAGACCATTCAGTGATGAGTGAGTCAGTCAGTCCTGGGGAGATCTCCTATGTCTGAAATGAAGCCATAAACCCTGTTACAAAACAGAAATAAAAGCTTTGGCAAGCTGTGAATGACTGGAGTGAATGATGCCCTGTGAGGGTCACAGACAAGACAGCTGGGCTTGGCGGAGCGGCTGGATAGGATACCTGTGGTATTTTATGGATTATTATTCTAAACAGAAAATACTGGCTGGTGTGTTCGTGTTGAATGCAGAGGAAGAGGGTGAGGAATTGCACATTGGGACAGGTGTTCAGGAGGCTCTTGGCCAGCTGCACTCACAGACTGAGCAGCCAACAGCCTCTAAGCCTCTTCTCCTTGTATAACCTCTCTCTACCTCATGAATGGAAGTTCAACAACAAAACTCTCAAAGTCACCTTTTGGTGAATGTTTAACTTCAAAACTATAATTTCTACAGCTTTCTCTTATCCACAGGGCTTCCACGAGGATTGCAGTGTAAATATTCTTTCTGAGGTATCTTCTCATTCTGGTGCATGACCACGTTTACCATGAATTATCATAGCAAACTTTCTTTGTATTCACTTCATTACTAGAGACTTCTGAGAGCAACAACAAAACTACAACTTCCAGAACCTTTCAAAACATATCCTAAAGCCCCCCCTGGATATTACAAATTAATATAAGCTGCTCTTGTGCTCTGCATAAAAGGGCTTCAGTGTAAAGATCAAGAGCCTTTGAGGTTGTGCTAGCAGCCCTAAATTGAAATAAAAGATGGTTATGGCTAGACCAGAAATACATAAAACCAGCTTTTTCTTGTGGTGGCACTTGTTCTCACAACAAAAACCAGAAAAGAAAAAATTAAAAATCAACTACCACAGCAAATTGGTAAAAAAATTGGTTTGGATGCTAAGCACAACAATAAGAAACAGAAACCAAATGGCTGTAGGATCACATATGCATTTTGTCATCATTGAATTACCAGAGCCTACCTCCAGCCTGGAACAGGACAAAAAGCACACCAAGGAGAAATTTACACTGATAGTGTTCTCCTAGGACATAAATGTTACACAAACATCACAAATGCCTAACTCTATCCTTGAGAAGCAAAGTGTTTCTTGAAATGGGATGCTAGCATGTACAATAGTAAACTAGTCTTTGGGTTCTTAGGAACTTCACACTGCAATGGCAGGTCTGTTGACTCTGCTTTGAAAACTACTACTTTTCAGTTGGATGGGGTTAGATTAACAACAAATCTATTAGTTTCATCACTACTCATGAAACAACCAGTATACTGAGATGTGAATACTGTATGTGTGGGAACAGTTTGTTTATTCTTGCTAAGTATGAGAAATTCTAGAAGGACAATTTGTAAAGACAAATTTTTTTAAGCTTTAAAATTAGAAGACTGAAACCATTGTTTCAACGTTAAACATCTACAATTAATTTATGGGAAATTCATAGCCACAAATTAGGACTTGTGTTTTCAAAGAGCTTCAGACACATTGGACAATTGCTGGCTTTAGATCCTCAATGAAATGCAGAATTAGCTCAGCTCTTCCATCCACAAATCATCTTAAATTTGCATCCACAACTGCTAACCCTTTGAGCACATACTGCAAAATGCAAATAGGCTAGGAAACGTTCATCTGTGATCAACACCTAATGATTTGAGTGACCTGAATTTGGAGAATATTCATAGAAGCATAATAATTAGATATTGAAAAGACCTGAGGCTGTCTTCCATTACCTATTTAGTGCAGCACTGAGCCTTGACTGATTACTTTTGATCAAACTCATCTTACAAAGATCTGAGTGAAGAATCTTCCACTCTTCTTGAGAGGCTTTCCCAATAAAGCAGATCTTGTTTTTAAAATATTTGTCTCAATAACCTGTATCTGCTTTTTGAATAGTCTACTTCATTTTAATACTAGGCACACATTGTCTTGTTTTACAGAAAGGTATATTCAGCTTTATCAACTCTTCCTGGACAATCCACTGGCACTTAAGCTTTTGTTTGGACTTTTTAAAGAACTGAGACCGCTATAGCTTGATTATGTATCTTATCTTTAGTCAGATTATTTAATATATGAACAGCAAGACAATTCTGCTAGATATGTACTACCCAACAGAACACATGTAAATACACTGAATTAGCAAACAAACAGCTCATCCAGACTGCAGGGCTGTAACACTCAGGCAACACTGGAGCTGACATTATGCATAAACTATAAAAACTAGGACACTTGCTGTAGCTCAGCCAACATGTAGGGTTTATTTTAAAGGATGTTCTAGCCTAGTGTTAACATTATTATGAATTAAAAACATGTAAAATTTCACAGATTTAGAAATGGGAAAAAAACCCAGAAAATTCATGGAGAAGTTAGAAGAAATCTAAATATAGCTATTCCATCATAAAGATTTTATTGGCGCCAGTTAAGAATGATTTGCTCACTCATACCTTCAGTGCATTTGTGCCAATTTTGCAATTTTTATGCTTTTATATCCCCCCCGCCCCCTCCAAGTACATCAGACATTCCCCTCCCTTTGGACTGCACCCAAGGAAAATGTATTCCAACTGCAGGCTTGGATGAGCCATGGCTGTAAGCCAGGGCTCCTGCACTGCATTCCCAGTTTTTTCCCAGATCTCTCTGCATGTGCCCTACCAAGTCATTGTCTCCAGAAGTAAGAAAGAGCTAATAAAGCTGTGTCGGTATGTTCAACACGGTTCAGCACTCTCTGCTGAACCTCCTGTTTCACCAGCCTGAAATCCTATCTTTCAGTGCTGAAGCGTGCTGAGGCAAAGTTTTGGAGAGATGTTACTGGAGATCATTCTGTAAAGAGCACAGCACAGGTAACTTGTAAGTTTGCACAGAATCTCAGAAGACAGGACAGATTTGCAGGATCAGGGCCTTATATTCTGAAGTGACAATGTGGACTGGTTCTTTGCCAGTCTAACTGGTTGGACTTCACTAGGATTGCACTTGACCTATCAGTGGCAGGGAAAGGGAAAAGTGGCCTTTGAACATGCAAATGTCATTTCCCGTGGCTTCTTTAGCTGCAAGGACTTTTGATAATACCATTGTGCAGAGAAGGGAAATCTCTGTTAGGTTGAAAATAACCTATTTTATTAAAAGTTTTCAGCTCTTATGTTTAGTAAAAGCCAAGTGGTCTCCATTATCTACAAAAAAATAGCCCAGCTGGTATCCAGGGCCGGTATCCAGGGCTGTCTTTTCTAATACCTCTGCCTACTCTTTAGCCCTGGGTATGCTCCTCGTGCATTAGCTGAACAGGATTCTCAGAACCACTCCTTGATTTGTTGTACGCTCCAAATTTAACATTATTGTGCACTCTCTCGCTGAACCATTTTTAAACTCAGTCTCCTGCTGAGAGCTAAATGCACTGTTTGTATTCTAATCTTTGCACCTACTGCAGCTAAAGTATAACAGTTCCACAGCTAGAAGGCAATAGCTAAAGCAGGGGAAATGTAATTAAGAAAAATAAAAAATGATTGATAGAAAATACAGCACATTGCTCTAGACATATTAATCTAGTGCTGAGTGACTTGAACAACTAATTTATTAAAATTACCTGGAAGCATCTTATGATTACCCCAACATAAGCACTCGTTAATTTGCCTCTGCTTCTATTCTTGGCAAGACAGTCCACATTTTGCATGCTCAATATACAAGATGCACAAAAACCAATTAATGCTCTTGACCTATCCAAATAGGATAACACCAGCAGACTTGATCGCTGCCCAGACAAGTGCAGATAACCGGTAAATGAAGGACTTGGTCCTAATTTGTGAAGCCAGTCAGAATTAAAACACACTGAACTCTCCTTGGCTTCCATGGGAGGTGTGAATGTTTAGTATCCTGCGCCACACTGAGATGCTACAACCTATCAAAGTTTTGACATTTTACAAGTTCATTGCCTGTAGCAACTAGAAAATGAACTCATAGGAGGGAGAGGTGGCTATACTGAGAGGAACATCACATACTTCCATGCCAGGATCTTGCCCTCTTTGCCCTCCCAAAGCTCCCCTTGTGTGCTGATGAGTTCTTGACTCTACAGCAGAGCTAACATCATGCCACAGGGTCCCTCAGGCTGTTGCCTCAGAGCACACTTAGTCACAGGTCAGTCTCCTTCATAGGATTAAAATATTTCAGAGGCTTGGTCAGAAAACACAGGGAAAGTCTTGCTCCTGCAGCAAAGAGAAGATTGCATCAAGGAAGGATTTCGGCCCCTTGTGTGCCATCAGAATGTGATAGTGGTGCTGCTGAAGCAACTCAAGACATTGCATAACAACTGTGAAAGCTGCATCTTTTGTTTGTATAGGTGGTAGAGCACAGCTATAAAGCCCAACGTTAGTGCCTCTCTCTGATTTTTCCTGAAGTTCATTTTCTAAATGAACGCTCAGCATATGATTGTCTCAGCCCTCTGACTCTTCTGATGATTAGTCTGCTACCATTCCGGGCTACATGGACCTTCCCTGAGTTCATAATGGGGAAGATATTAATTATGCTCAGGGAAAATTGAGTTTCATGACTCTCAGAGGAACAGGCTAGAGTCTTCATGAAACAACTTCTTTCCACCTTTTTATGTCAAGTACAACAGACTCTGCATAAATGGTGCAAGACATTTTTATGAGTTACATCATGAGTGGAAAAGAACAGCAATTGTATCCAACCGCCTGGGTGTGTTTACCTTGTTTATGAGGAGCTAAAATTATTTGTTAGAGGCAAAGTTAAAGAAGATACTGCACGAAGAAGAGTGTGTCACTTGGTCTTCCTTCTCCTCTTATCCCTATATTTCCTTTTGGCAGCAGTCATACCCTTGCCTACTTGAACATTGAAGGGAGTTCTAGTTGGTGAATAAAATTTGCAAACCCTAAAGCTATGCACTTCAGTTCTTATCCTGAGGGACATTAGGCAACCACAGAGAAAACCAAACCCAGTGTATGTTATCTGCACTGTAAACTATTTTAATAAGGAAATTTGCACTGGAGCATGAGTCTTAGTTCCAATAGATAACCATCTCTTATTGTTCTTATAATGACAGCATCCTTCAGACAGACAATTTCTCTCCCAGAGAGTGAATTATCCCAGAAATAAGTGAATTATCATAAATTCATTAAGGACTACATCAGAAATTGCTATTTGATTTTCCTTGATTTGTGCTGCATAGTGATAATCATTAAAATACATCTTTCTTGATCATTCCCTTTTTTATTGTTGAAGCTCCTCTGTATGAGTACTATACTTTCCCAGGCAGTGTGATGTGGAAGCAACAGCACAGAATTGGGAGGAAAAAAAAAAACAACTAAGTTGGAATCCTTACCCTGCCACTGCAAAATGGAAAAAGGGAAAACACCTTCCGCATTCTCTTACTTCTGAAGAATAGAAATTAATTACCTTGCACATATACACACGTAATTTCAAATAGACTCAAGTAGCATACCTATAAGAATTAATTGCACATGCCTGTTTTCTCTGAAGTAAAGACACATTAAGGATGTAAAGACACTTCCAGACCCATGGGAACAATGTTCTTATGCCAGCAGTACTCTACTGGAATACAAAAGAACCTGTGGGTTTTGCTTTTTAAAAATGTGTTTAGCATGACTGAAGAGCCTGGCACTGCTGCTGCAGCTGCCGAGTCCCCGTCACTCCTGGGCCCAGAGCACAGGGAACATGGACAACACACTTGTCATCCAAGTGTCCCCTAACCTGATAAACACACAAAAGACACTTCCAGACAAGCCCATTAGCTGCACCATTTATAATGGCAGAAGAGGAAGGTGTGAGCAACAGAGCTCTGACACTTGGTACATAAGGAAGGGTAGGAACGCACAAGGAAGTGACTAGTGCCAGGAGCAGAACTGGGTTCAAGCATACTCTCCTTCCCGCCTCCCTCCCTCCTGCTTTTTAGTCATTGCTCTCCAACTTTCTCCAAAGCATTGTTTGAGAAAAGAAAACATAAACCTGCTTAGAATGAAGCCTTGAGTACTGCTTCTCACACTGCTCTTGTTTTACAATGAAGAAATGGGTGGCAAGGTCCTGTCAGATGCTCATGGGTTCATCCCAAGGCCTCTTTCCACTTGCTCAAAGCTTTGGTGGCCCATGGGAGCCCAGCCCCATGTAGGAGCAAGGAGGAGACCCAGTGCATTCCACCTCCCTCCCTGAAACCCCCTGAACTCGCCAGGAACAGCTCCCCATCTCAGGTATCTGGGTGGGCTGAGCCATCATTCACAACCTCCCAGCCACTTTGGCAAGGTGAAGGGGAGGAGAGACAAACTCTCTCAGCAACAGATGGGAAAAGCATGTTGCATGGGGGAGCAGGGAAAGAAGCTTCTTACACTGCTCTTCACACAGATGTATCGCTATCAACAGCCCTGCAAAAATCACAGGCTGAGGTGCTAGTCCTTTTCTCAGCAGCAGCAAGTTAGGCTGGGCATCTTGCGGTTAAGCACAAGGGCTTGAGATAGAGATTTCCATTTCTGCCATCTAAGAGATAGAGGACAAACCCTGTAATTTCTCTGTCTCGCTCTTCCTGCAAATAAACAATTCCAAGTCATATATGTAGGGATCTTACACCCTGTATGCTAGTTGGAAAGGTTAGACATCAATATACAATATAAAGTCCCAGTTCTGCAAGAGTCAAGGGCTTAAAACACCTTTAAAAATCTAGCCTTAAAATTTGTGTTAGGAATTTAAAACAAGAATGGCTTAACAGATTCTTGAAAATGCTGGATTCCAGCTTTAGTAAAATCTTATTCTCGATTAAGTGCTGCTTAATTGAAAGTGGTGTGTGATTTCTCATCAGCACAGGTAATTTGCTATAATACCTGCACAGGCTGTCAAACCATTGTCAAATTGAAATACTGCTTTCCCCTTTCTTTCCATTTTACCATACATTCCATTTTGGATTTCTCTGCTTTCTATAGAAAGGCTTCTGAGCTCAAGATCACAGAGACAGTCTGGCAATAAAAACGTTCAAGCAGCAATACATACAGCTGGGAATTTATTGCATCAGAATTTGTTTTTAAAATATAGGTTTCTCCTGATAAACTAATATTGTCATCTGTTCTTGTGGCAGAGCATACCGCAAACAGCAATCTTCCCCCAGAGAAAAAATGTCAGATTGTGATTTATGAACAGGGAGCCACTAAAGGGTATGATTTCACCCTAAATTAGTAATTTATCAAGTAAAGAACCACAAACAAATAGCTAAATATTGGTGCCTTAAAGGGTCAATAGACTTCTCACTAACTTTTGCTTCAAGCACAAATAATCAGAGACTCCTCCAAGGGAAAACTGTTCTAGTGGATGCGTATAAAAATGAAAACGTTTAGCTCTAAGTGTTGAGGAAAGCGTTCCCAACATGACCTTTGAGTGTCCATATGGGGGGTTCAGAGGAGCCCCACGCAAGGGGGCTGCACAAAGCTGCTGAACATAGCAAGTCCATCAAAATGTGGTAGTATAGATCAAGAGGAGGTAGTGGGGAGAAGGGGGAGAAAGCCATCTAAAAGGGAGAGTTTTGATTTTAAACCTCAATTAATGGCCTGAAGCAGTTTAATGTACAATGAATTATGAATTATTGGAAATCACTGTGACACAAGTTGACAGAAATTGCTTTGTAAAATCCTCTTACAGGCCAGGGAAATGAGTTTTTAGTCACCCATCCAGGAGAAGGAGGTTCCCTCTACCTCCAGTCAACACTGGCAGGAAACACACACCATCAGCACCCAAAGGCATGGCCATGGAAGACGCAAAGCTGGTCAGCTAGGACTAGAAGCAAACCAAGGAAGCTCAACCTGTTATTCCCTAGCCACTCCCTCAGACATCTTTTCTCCAGGCTCCTCAACCTTAATTCCTGAGATTTCAATGATTTGTAATTTTGTTGACTTAGCAACAGCAAAGCACTCAAATTCACAGTACTCTCAATGTTACAGAATTAAGTATAAGTTCTTTTCTCCAAATACTATACTGCAGATGTAGATGCCTGGATCTGGGCCCATAATTTCTACAAAATTAGGCAATTAAAATTTTACTTGAAGCAGTTTAAGTGCATCTGTAAAACTGCTACTAGTAGTGTCAAAAGAACAACTTACGGTTCCATGCTTCTAGATCTGGACTGTTAGAAGATTTCATGGGGCATCAATCCACAACTGCCATGAAAAATGGGTGCCTATTTTACTAGTTAGACGTCAGCAACTTGTTCCTTTATAAGTAATAGCTGAATTTAATAATGAATGAAGGACTTCACTTCTTAACTACCACAAAAAAATTTCTTGTCCATTCAAGAACTGAATCAGAATTCTTTTCTATTGATGTAATTCCACTATCTCCTGTCAATTTGTATAGGCCTCCATCTTTTTCTGAGATTGCTTAAAAAACATCAACCAAGCCAATAACCAGAACAAGCAAGAGAAGGTGCTCCAGGATTTCACATTTTCCTTGTGTAGCGGAAAGGTGCTGGATATATTTCTTTTTTAATAAAGTTTTTTTTTCTTCAATCTTTGTAGTGATGCTAAAACTTCCCTGTGTGATAGTATGGTCTCTTCTCTTTCAAACTGCAGAGAATGAGTACAGTGGTAGCCAGGTAGGTGGAGAAGTGATGACCAGCAAAAGAAGAAAATTTGTGAATCACAGGAAATTTAGCGAGAGACACTCAAAGCCAACCATCTCGATCAGTGTGAAGGGTAAATGCTCAATTCTGATCCTGAAGAGTATTGGAAAGGAAGCCTTTTCCCATTTTTATTCTTGCTTGAACATTCACAACATCTCCAAATGTTGTTCTTTGGCTTTGTGAGAAATAAGCCAGTTGGTTTATTCAATAATAGAGTCAGTTCATAGGTCAAGTACTCTTAATGGTTTTGGCTGTAATGATTGCAGTAAATATGCTTTGAAAAAATTAAGAATTACTACTTAATCTACTTGGAGAGTTCAGGTATTTCTTCTTTAGCTATCTTGGTGGTTAAAGAAGGGCAGCTAAGAGGCTAGGGTTGCAGCTGCACTTGATGTTTGATCATCATTTCTCAACCATTCCTCACATCAGAAGCATTGACTAGGCTGGAGGAGCAAGCCTCCTGCGTGCTGGTGGCATCCTCTTCCCTGATTAAATTTTGGCACAGGAACAGAGTCTGAAGCAACCTAAATTCACATTCGGGGAGACAGACTGGAACAACCAACATTAGCAGGAAAGGCCAGAATTCATCTCTGACACAAATAACCTGATTACAAATTGAGCCCGGACAGCAGAGAGGCAGCCTAGAGTATCATCTACAAACACTTGCTGTAGTGTTCCTGCATCAATTGCCCGAAACAACTGCACTTGTGCAGCACATGAGCTGCTATGATACATTAAACATGCCCAGAAAAGCCAGTGAGTTAATGATCATTGTCCACACAGAAGTACAAAAGGAGAGAAGCAGTTATTTCATTTTCCTGTCCTCAGAAGAGAAAGCAGAGAGGCCACAGCCTGAATGTTTTCAAGGGCTAAAGTCTTGTGAACACCCAGAGGATTTTGCAGCAGTTGGGAGGGCTGTGGTGAACGGCCTGGTCTCCTTAGGCAATTCAAAAAAGCAGAGGGGTCAGTGCCAAGGTCAAAAAACTAATTAATGTGAGATGGTTTATCTCAACCACAAACTTCATCTGAGTTCACAACTCAGTGCTGACATATTTCAATCAAAGCATGTCTGCAGCTAAACTTAATAACCAGCCAGCCTATCAAGTGGTGGACGCTAAGCAATTCCAAATCACCCGAAGAATTTTAAAATGGCAATGACTTACTGCAGGACTGCCCCATCTGTCAGAAGCAGTTGTTGTATCTGCAGCTGACACAGATGTCAAGATTCCTGCTCCCTCCATGAACGCTGCTGTGATGCTGTAAAATGGAGAGGGCCTTCTGGGACCACTGCCCTACACAAACCATCCAGAGGCTGTCCTATGCAATCTTTCCTGCGTTTTTCCAGCAATGACATTTCATCACTTTTGAATGAAATAAGTTCTTTCGCAGTGAAATTGCATCTTTTTTTTTGTTGGACAGAGGTCAGACAGTCTGCTTAACAGTAAAGCAAAACAAAAATACTCCCTTTTTATTCCATTCTATTTCTTTCATAAACAGAACAGACATTGCAATTGTTTTAATTTGACTATTTATTTGCTTGCTTATGAAGACACAGCTCTTTTGGGGATGGTTGCAGTGCCCTGAATTCCTACGGAAAGCACTTAAATCCACAAAGTTTTAAAGCACTTCATACCACACTGTTCTGTACCACCAAATGGTTATTTTTGACACGCAATGTGCAGCCTTGGAAGGAACAAAAATAAAAGGTTATTTCCTGAAGAGCGGTAGAGCGCATATGCATATCCCTTAGATTCACCTGGAGTCAAGCCCTTTAACATATATTGAAGCTGCCAAGAATATGGGAAGCTAAACTACCTGACAAAAGTAATGGGAATTTATTTACCCTGCCAAAAGAAACAGCTCCAGCTTCTCTAACCCTTTAGTAATGTCCTTGCAGAGCCCTGATGAACACTGGAAGGTGGCAGTGCCATGAACAGCCCACAAGTAACTAGCAGAGGCTGTATCAGCATCTTTAAGCATCACTTGGTAGCAACTTCCATACATACTTTCCTGTCCCATCCCATTCAGTCTCCTGGGATAAATCATAAAACCACAGTGTTCAAAAATCTTTGCTGAGGGCTTCTTCAGAATTGATCGAAGTAGGAAGAAATATCTACACTGAGTCTCAAAAGAGACATCTCGGCTTGTTTTTTCAAGCACACGCTAGTTAAAATTTGTAAGATTAACAGAAACCTCTGCTCATATCAGAACGGCTCCATTATTAGTTTTCACTTAGTCACAAAAGCAATCAGAAGAAGAGCATTTGTGGATAGAAAACAGAACAAACACGGATAGGCCGTACTAGATACAAAATACAGATTCTACTCAAAATCCAGTGACAGAGCCCAAGTTGAAGGAAGAGTCAAGGACAAAACCAGGGTACAAGAGGAGAAAAATCTACTCCCAAGAGAAGGCAAACTGAGATAGCTGTCTTTATTTAAAAAAAAAAAAATCACCTTTAAAAAGAATAAAATACAGGTTAAAAAAAAATTTAAAAAGCCAAAATAAAATCCTACTCAACAGCTTCTGAAGAACAATGATGTACAGAACGAATCAGCACAGAAATCTGCATTCATCAGCTCGTTGCCAAAGTCCTGCTCTTTACTGAGTGGAGCACACAGCCCTCCCAAAGCCGTTTGCCATGCTGAAGGGTCAGACTGGCTGTGAAAGGGGACCTAGCAAAAGGGCAGACTTTTCACGAGAGAGGTCTCTTGTAAAGCCCCTGGGTAGACAAACCAACTTGAATGCCTGGGGAGTTTCATGCTGTCATTGCTGGCTGAAACAAAGCCTTGTGGAAAGTCTAATCTGTGTGTCAATCAGTTACAAAACTAATATTTACCCTGTCTACAGTATAATTTTACAGAAATAAGGAGATCTTATTTAAGCCAAACAGACAACCCTGTTCTCACACCACTCTTTTCTTATAATAGAGAGTATCTGTGCCTGTATTCAACTTGTACTACAGGAATTTTTCTCTTAATATTTTATACACCAATTAATTGACATAGGTAACACATAGGTACTCAATTATAAAAGAGACAAAATCAAATATGGAGACAGTCAAGACTAGACAAGGGAAACAACCCCAAACCCAAAGAAGAACAGCTAAACAGTACAGATACAACTATAACATCAGTAATAATCTAAGGCTACCGAGGCTGCATTCCTTCTCCCGTGCAGGCGTGCATGTCCAGCATCTGGGATTTTACTGGCATTTGCCTACCAGTGTATATCTTCTGGAAGGCAGTTTGACACACAAACCTAACAGCAGTTTTGAACAACTTCCTGACACTTTCATAAGTACAGCATGGGAGCACTAGGGACAAATCTACGTAGCCACTGTAAAAAGATCTTTAGTCAGTTTGTTCCCGGAGCTACCCAGGAGCCGTTCCCGTTCGCTGAGGGGTTGCTCAGTGCATCGCAAGGCAAGGAGCTGCGGGGCTTCTCTGGGCTGGCAGCACACTCACTGCTGGAAATGCATCTTCCTTAACCCAGCGCAGCACCTGCACAAGAAACAGAAGTGTCCTCTGGGTGGCTGGAAAGCCGCAAGTGAGCATAGTCCTACCAACAAATCTGTGGGTCAGCTTCACTGAATTTGGTGGACTGAATCAATAAAAAAAGGCTGTATTTGACCTGAAGGACAAAATAGTATGTTTGACCTAACTGGATACAATTTTGAAAGAAAAAGTAATAAAAATCTAAACACTGTTTGAAAAACTAGTTTAGGATTGGGCTCAAGACATAAAGACAACAGAAGAACTTGATGGCTGCTGGAATGGCAGAAGCCTTCAAGAGTTAATACACAACCTGGCATCACAGGGGTCTCATTATCTTTTGTTCATGGGTAAATGCGGCCAACCTGACTGTAGCTAAAGCTGGGATTAGGATGTGTGTAGGGCATCAGAAGTGGAGGACTGTGTAGTTTGATTGTTGTGTAATCCCTAAAGAGTTCATTAATTAAGGGTTAACATGAGTGGAATCTAAGTGCAGGCATTTGAGGCAAATGGAGGTCACTTTACTATTTTTTTAATCTAGTATCATATCTGTCACTGAGGCTTAGGAAGAGGTAGCAAGGCAAATCTTCAGTTCCTGCATACTCCTCAAATGTTTTCAAATGCAGAAGGAGAAATTTTATGGCCTACGTTTACTTTTCAGGAAGTTATGAGTCATTCTTCTAGATTAAAAAGAAAAAAAAAAAGAGCATTTGAGAGTGTAACTCCTTACATAATCATTACAGAGATATATATTTTAAATTAACTCCATAAATTAATAAATATACATAAATAAAATATATATTTATATAGAGATAGCTAGTCATTTTGTCTGCCCTAGTTATGATGGGCTCTGAGGTTAGAATAAAGATTTGAACAAAAGAAGTCCTGTGCAGCTTCATTTCCTGCATAATTTTTGAATACGCTGACATTATGGGTTGTGAAATCATACGGCTGTAACTGAGGGCAGGATTAGTGGTTTGACTCAGGAAAGGAATTATTGAAGTCCATGATTTCTTGCAGTTACTATAAGCAGACATAGAAAACACAGCAAAATGAGTAACACACCTCCTGCCCCAAATCACAGGATGACGGAGACTGTGACTGCCTGAAGAGCAGCAGGTGCAAGTCCTGAAGGCTGACAGCACATGGGAAAGAGCTCAGGTCCTGAGTCCACCCTGTCTCCAGAACACCAGTGCTCACCTAGAGGTTATCAGAAGAAAAGCCTCTGCAGTTTTTCTATGGTCTTTCTGCTGCTCGGAGAAAGATGCAGTCTCTCAAATATCCCTTTAGCACAAATGCCAACCATACAGGACAGGACATGAATACAGAATCAGCGACACCGCAGCAGATTTGGCTGTGCTGTTGTTTAACTTCATCCTCTTTGCAGAGCAAGCCAGGCAAATTTCGATGCTCCCAAATAAATAGGTGCAAAACTAAAACTAATCAGGAAAATTTCACTAAGTGAAGGAATCTGGTGCTTCACCTACTTTTTCAGGTGGGGCTCAAAAATGCAAATGATGCCTCAGTGACTCTTTGCTCTTTGAAAGGAACTGGAGTGGCTAGAGATTAACTTTCATCTGCCCACCACACCACAGGTAGGAAACAGAAGAAGAATATTAAGCTCCTTTCTCTCCATAATGATCCTCTGATCTAAAGAAGTTTTTAACATCTTACAACTGAAAAAATATGTGAAATAAAATGAGTGGAATTAGAACAAAATCAGCTCCGCTTCAGTATGCAAATATCCTTATGAGTTGAGAACTCAGAAACAGTACCATGAATACAAATATATTTCATTTGAAATAAGAGATTTTTTTATCAATACAGGAGAGAGGAACAAATCCACAAATTAGGTGCACAGGGGCTCTCAAAATACAAAGTCATGAAGGTGCACTTTGGACTTATCTTTATTCTTAATGGAAGGCCCATTCCTGCAGTTTTTAGGGAAATCTCCCAGGGAAACCAATCGAAAGGAGCTCTGGTACAAGAAGAACTTTATGCACCTCCGAGGTTAGGTGTGCTTTTCAAATAAGTATTTTTATTGCCTTTTTTAAGTTACAGAAAATGTTCTCTCCAGAGGCAGAAAAAAAAGATAAATAGTTTACGTCACTCAAAGAAAAAAAAAAAATAATCCTGTCCAATATAAGATCTCTAAATATACCTGCCTTGCCAGCATAGCCTGTCTCAGAGAACAGATCAAATTTCTAGCATCAATAACTTTGCAGAGGTGACGTCTTATCTCCTCCCACAACTGGTTACCAACAGGAGAATAATCTGTGGGGAAACAGCATGAAAATATCAGAATCTCAAGTGTTGAATACTCCAAATAATGATCCCCACCAATTTTGTCAGTAGAGGGTGCTTAAGTGAACAATCCCTTTCCCAGCCCAGCCCTTAGCACGGCTGGCAGACCCAGCCATCCTCTTTTATCTGATTCTGCATTGTCTATTGTATTTAATCTAGAAATTTAAGAAAAGCTGATGCTCTGTTCCTGAGTCCAGCAGATACCTGTATTCTGCAGTTGGGCTGAGAGCTTGTGAAGCTTGTGGTGGTTAAACACAAGCAGAGGAAAATGACGCATTGTTTTGAAATGCTGTGCTGCTGTTTAACATTATATCATTTTCTATGATAAAGTGATTGTCAGGATTTAAGTTGTAATGCATACCTCTGCTAAAAATAAGGGTTCCTGTTTCACTCAGTTCTCCAAGGTTGTACTTGCTATTAAAACAGCTTCTTATTAAAGTTGTGTTAAATCACCTTTCCATAAGGAATTTTGGCATTTGTTTTCTTGCCAGATCTGAGTAGCAAGTTGTAATGTCACAATTTACAGCAAAATACTGCTTGTTTCCAGAAAGATTTTTCAATCTCTATAGCATAATAGCCAAAACAAAATGCTGCATTCTAATTTTAACACAAAAAGTTCCAATGAGTTCCTATACTATTCTGATAAAACCTGATGCATTTTGGGGAAATGTCCCCATTTTGCCAAATAAGTATTATCAGATAGAAAAATGCATCAACCAGCAACACTCAGTCACCTCGGAATTCAATTTCACTTGTTCCACTGCTGCACATGCTATTTTTTCTCACTTTTTATTAACTGAACTTTGTTCATCGGATTTCAAAAGTGTTTTCCCAATAGTATCTTTAGAAAATACAAGAAAAAAGGTTCTCGGCTGGTGGAGGCTGGCAAAGCGCCAGCAAAGTCAATGGGCCTCAGCTGAGGCGCTAGCCCTTTGTGAGTGTTCACAGAGGCTTTTTATATACTGCAGAGATACTGGATTATGCAGAGAAGTCAGGAAACCTCACTGTGTCTCCAGTTTGTAAAGATTATAGATATTTTAGCAGTCACCAGTCATTTAAGGCTAATGGTACAGTGACAGTTTTGGATAAAGGGAAAGACTCAGTAGGCTTCAGATAACACTGATTGCTTTACTTGACCATACATTTTCTTCACAGCGTTGAGTGTAGCGCCCAACAGGTTTTAGGAGAGTCAGAGAGAGAATGTAGCTCAGGCAGATAAGTATGTATCTGGAAACTACTGAAAGCACCACCTGCTGCTTCTTGCTTTCATTTTCACTCTGTTTTTGAGCAGTTTGAGGAAAGAAATACGTACCACAAAGCTGAAGGAAAAACATTCAGTGGCAAAACTCGCAGGAGAGAACAGCCTTCCTGCAAGGAAATGTGCTATCTGAGAGAGGCCTTCAAGCCATGGGGCTCTCTGAATGTTTGATGAATAGAGGCGGGATCCCGAGCGTAGCCTGGGGATCTGAAAACATTCTCCTTCCTACCAAATTATCTCAAACTGGCAGAAACCTTTCCACGTTGGATCTTCCAGTATCCAGAGCAAAGGCTTGAACAGATTGCATTTCTGTATATATTTGCATTACTTTTTTTTGCTGAGGAAATTGGCCAACAATCACAAGGACTTTAATCATCATGGCTTTTTACCATAACCTTTTATTGCTTATCTGCATAGAGTATGTAATGGATGACCATTGCTTGCAAATAAAAAATGATTTGCCTTCCACAGTGCCCCAGACTCATCCAGTGAGCTATGGGAAAGCCAAAGTTCCTCAGAAACCCTCCTTCACTTTTCTGTCCTCTTTGAATAGATGAAAATCAGTACATCTGTGTTAGCCACACTGAAGAAGATGGCGACTCAGTAACCAGTAGAATATGGACAATGAAAAATCAAAGGAAGAAAAATGACATAGAAACAATCAGAGGGGTCTAATGTGATAGCTGATCCTGATCCACCTAAACAAATAACTGGAATCAGTTAAAGAAAACTGATTCAGTGTGATCTTCATCTAAAACATCAGCATATGGCTCCTCCATGATGCTGCTCACTTGCAGGAGAGTGGCCTCAGTTTAGGAATTTGCTAATAGTGATGTTGCATTTTCATGAGACTAAGGAAGGTCCATCCAGCCAAATGAGAAGTTTTTAATTCCATAAGAACTGAAAATATTTCAGAGCATTTTGTTTAATTTTAAAGTTCAAGGGTAAATAAAATCCACCGGATAGTAATATCTGTATTATGTTAAAGCATAACCTATTTTATAATTTAATTTCACTGACATTTAAATTAAAGTGCTATTAGTGAGAGAAAGAAACAGAAAAAATCGGCACTGCACAAGAAACACAGTTTAGTAGTCAGGGAATCAGAAAAACGCAGGAACAGAGGAGGAAAAAGATATGGAAAAATACCAAAACCAAGAAAAAAGCATTGCATTGTAATCCACTTCTTAATACAAAGTCATGCCTCAGTGCTCAGATGGCCAGGAGCATTAAAAGAACACTAGAGTCAAAAGCATAGGACCTTACCTCCCTCCTCCCAAAAAAATAAAATAAAAGAAAAAAGAAAAATCTTGTTTGAGTGAGACTGCAGGAGATGAAGCTTTAACTGCCAGAAGCAGGTACAAATGCATCTGAGTGACTAGCATCAATGTGAAAATGAGAGACATTAGAAAAAGTATTCTCACAAAGTTTTTTTTGAGCAGCAAGGATCATCCAGGTAAAAAGCCACACTCCTAAATACTATAAATGCAGTAAGGTGTTCACTGGGAAAAACTGAGCTCCAGTTCATAGCGTAGAGATTTGATCAGCAGCCCCTTGAAGTCAATGGGAAAAGCCCTACGACTGCAGCAGTGCTCTGAGCGGACCCCACGTACTACAGAGGCTGCCCCTCTGTTCAGTTCAGTGTGTAGGGAGAGACAGAGCTTAAGGTAGGACTCTGCAATAAACAATTTAAAGAAAAGATTTACAAAAATGCTGTTCTGAAGTGCTGTAAATATGGACAATTCACCATAAAACTTCATAACAGCTGCTCTGCCCATGGATGACAAATGCTACCTCCTCCACTGAGATGTGGAGAGAGAGAAATCAAAAGTGTCAGCTGTTTTTACTATGTAATGTTGCCTTCCAATCTTTGAAAAATATCAGATATTAAGAGAAACACGTGGGGAGAATGTAAGCAGGCATCCAGAAATGGAATTACCCACAAAAAATGTTGGAGTTATTTTAAAATATCCTGTAAGGTATATACTACCCTGACATGGCAAGGAAAGGAGAAAGAAAAATTAAAGCTAATAGAAACCTTGCTCTGTGTTCCTCCAACACTGTAAAATAAAATATAACATGTAGGAAAGTGAACAGCAGAGTACGACATCCGATTGCTGTCAGACCTTGCACCCAAATGTTAAGGTTATGACTGCTCTAAAAACAACAGTTACAATAGCTGCATTTAGAAATGGAGAAAAATGGAGGGGGAGGAGGGAAAGGAAAAAAAATCACTTAAGCAGATTTTAAAAAATGGTACAGGAGCCTCTTCTGCAAATATCATTTAGTACTTATCGACTTTTTATCACCTTACTTTCATTTCCTCTATGTTAAACTAATTTGTATATTTTCAGTACATTGCCTGTTGTTGTAAGGGGGCACTGCAGAGCCAGACCGTAGCTGTACCTCATCATTAGGCTGCAAGGAGGCGAATATTTCCTTCCTATACCACTCAGTTCCCCCAGATATGAGAGAAAGTCATATACATACAGCATCAAAATACCCACTTACAAATTCCCACGTGCTATAACCCTGAAATGGTATTTTTATACGTTATTTCAACACATAGACCTCTGTTGAGGACTTTCCTACATCTAGATGTAATTTGAATAATCATTTGATGTATGCTAAAACTTTCCAAATTACATATTCACAGGGATGATTTAATTTTCAATTTCCTTTGTTTAACAGTAGATAATTACTCACATGAGCCAAGATCTGTGCCTACTGAAGTACAAGACCCTTTCCTCCCATTGTATCTGTGTCAAATTCATCCCTGGCATAACCATGTCAGCAGGGATACCCCAGGGGCAGCCCTGATGCGCTGCTCTGTCACTCTGTCTCGTAAGGCTCGGCAGTGCAGGCAGCTATTTATGACATGTTGCTACAATTCCAGAACTCAGGGAATTGAATACAGTATTTTCAGACTCAGTCTGGCAAACCATAGAAGAAACAACATGCTGGGTTTTCAGAAGTTTTCATGAAGCTTTGGCAGCATTTGCCACCAATCCTGAAGCAGTGGTGTTGCTGGGGCGGGGTGATGGCATTTCTTTGTGTTTAATTTCTTTAGAACAAATAACGGAACCACTGTTTGGTTTTTGTTTTGTCTTTTTTTTTTTAAAATTTGAGAATACAGAAGCAAAGATGAAACTATCAGACTGAACTGATAACAAACAAAAAATTACAAGTGCAATTTCATACTTGCAATTAAAATACCAGTAGCAGAGTGTGCTGGCAAGGGGCTAGGTTTTCCAACATGGATCGTGGTCATTGACTGTTAATCTTTCTGCCCTCAAACCAAATCACATATCCACTGCCTCAGTAACTAATGTTTTACTGCCCACTCAGCTAGAGTTGTTCAATGCCTCTTGGATTAAGCACATTTAATGTTGAATCTTTCCAAATCTGCCTGCAGATTTCCCATTTCCAGAAGAAGGAACTAAAGCTTCACACCAGAGAGAAGAAAATGCTCCTCAGGTCTCAGCCGTACTCCTGCAGATGAGATAAACTCCAGCTCCTACTCCTACCTGCACAGGGTGGAAAGAGGCACAACCCTTACTTGTGTATCTTTGACAGAGCTGGATAATGCATTTTGTGGTGTGCAAAGTTTCAAGCCCTTCAGACCATTTTGTATTTTATGATGCAGGTCTTTGCTGTACCAAAAAAAGCAAATGAAGTGACGTAAAGTAATTCCTTTCTTGTTAGATTACAGCAGAAGCCTTCCCTACTCACTCCCTGTCTGCTCTTCAGCACACAGCAATTTACGTTTAATTTGCCATTAGGGTATAATATTTTTTCCTCATAATGGAGCACAGGAAATTTTTCAAAGTGACACAGGATGACGTTACCAAAAGAAAAGATTTGGTCACATTTTTTGAAAAGGACCGTTTGTTTCACAGCCTGAAATACGCCTTGCCTCTTGTGACAGTGTTGGCAAATCCTGGACTTAAGATCTCTGAAATTATTGTGTTCTTAGGGGCTTTGATCTCAGCTGAAACCTAACCATGGAAATGGCAAATAATTAAAAAACAAACAAACCCAACTGTTGAGATTTGTTGCTATTGTTAATATTTTACTTTACGGAGAAAACGTTGTTAGTGCTCAGGAGTCAATGGTCAAGAGCAACATACTTCAGAACGAGTAATTTATAAAAATACCTTATATAAGTCAGCATTCTTGCATAGGTGTGTTTAAGAGATCCAGATTTTACTGCTTCTCTGACTGCAAACACTGAATCAGGTCCACTTCTACCTTAAACTGCACCTATCCCAGAGAGGCAGCTCTTCCCACACTGAGTAATGCAATGCTAATGCAGAAGGCAACGTAAATAAGAGAAAGCAGCAGCATTATACGTATTGTGCCCTCTACTCAGATGCTCACTTCTACTGTACATCTTCCAAACATTGTTTGAACCAAGTCTCCTTTTTACTAGGCCTGTTTTGTACCATAAATAATTGTAGTCCCCAATGCTACCTTGTGAGTATCTGCTCACTTTACCTGTCAGCAAACGCTCAGCTGCCTAAAGCAAAGCCAGTGATTAGCACAGAGGGAGATGCGATGGAAAGACTGATTTCCGAAGGCTCCATAAGTGACATACATAGGAATTGCTCTCTGAAAAGGCCAGGTAGAGAGCTACAGTGAAGCTGAACAGCATGCAGTTCTGCTTCACCCATGTCAACAAAAGCATCTCTGAGAACAGTTATAATAAGTAAATAACTTGCTTTATTGGTGAGAAGCCTGGGACTGGAAATCACTGGGAGGTTTCCCTCCTCCTCAGCTACAGCACAGAACACCAGAAACTTCACACCTGCTTAATATCATGAAACCACCATGCTTTTTCACAGCAAATACTGCTGAATGAACTTCTACAAGCAGAGATAGTTATTTTAGTTGCTTAGAATACTGTAAATATAACAAGCCAACCATTTAAATTAACAGAGTACTTGATTTTCTATTGCTGTTTATTTTACTGACTTCAAACAAGAAAACGACATTTCAAGATCAGCACTTTATTATAAACTAATACCTTTCCTAGTAACTGAGGTTTTCCTGTTATTCCCAGCCTGGCTTTCACACTGACTGAAAGGCTGAGTTAATTTCTCAGTGGAACAGCAGTGGGAGAGAGGGAGAGGAGGAAGAAAAAAAGAAAGCAAGCCAAGATAATGCTGAATAAACCCCAATTTTCTTCTGATTTGGTAAAGCCAGATTGATGACATGGTGTGAATTTTAACCAGATCTTGGTAAATAAGAGACATCTGATCATGAAAATTATTTCGGCAAGAAATGAAGGGAAGAAGTCCAAGTCAGTTTTGTAAATTATTATTAAAAATAATTTACATGTGACAAAGCTGGCAATTTGCTGCTTTGTGCTGGGCAATGTTTCTAAAGGTTTTATTTTATTGAAATCTTTGTGGTATGTTATGGAAAAGTAGAAAGAGGAGAGGAAGATTCAGCACTCCAGCAGTCACACACAGCCTGGGAGCCTCACTCCTGCCATGACTCCCAGCGTCACTGATGCTGGGCTATTAAATTTAGTGGGAATTTTGCCCTCAACTTAATAGGGTCAGACTCAAGCACTTACTAAAGGTGGAATTTCTCACACAGTATTATTGAAAAGGGTCATCTTCAGAAATGACCTCGAAAAAATTAGTGACTTTCTTACAGCTTATGGTGACATAATGAAAGGCTTTCAGAGAACTTCACTTGTCTGGCAGAGTGTTGTGGTTTTGTTTAGTGAGGGGGGGCCTAAGGTGGAAGCTTCTGTAGGAAACTGCTAGAAGTTGCTCCCCTTTGTTTAGTGGACTCGGCCGGGCCTAGGGCGG
>JAAGAY010010428.1:0-14448 GCA_011801015.1 Ardeotis arabs | reverse complement strand
CAAACCTCGAGCCGTTTTTCTTCTATTATCTCCCCCTGTTCTCTCGGAGGGTGGGGGGAGTGAGAGAGAGACTGCGTAGTCTGGTCCCGATCCGGGCTAAACTACGACACAGAGTCTTTATGAGCAAATAAATTAAACAATGTTTGAGGACTCTGCTGAATTGGGGCGCATGATAGGAAAATTGTGCTAGGATTTCTGTTTGTATTTTTTTGCTAACTCTTTACCATTTCTTAAGATTAAAGATCACTTTCAATCAGAGACTTAAAAGTATCAGTTGGTTTTTTTTCTGTTTCTGTCCCGAAGTTGTGACATTTTTAGACTCCTATAGCAATATATAACTACTGATACTTTTGTAGTGACATATTATAATACTTGACTATACTTTTTTTTTTGCTTTTCTAAAAAAAGTTTTTGCTATTGATTTATTGATCTTTATAACTCTTCTGAAGTAAAAGGGTAAAGTACTACATCCCAATAAAATGCACTACCTTTCATTTTTTAAACACAGCTGAAATAAAGTATCAGCAATGCAATACGTGCTAGGCCATAACAGATATGCTATAAGATAAATCAATGATCACAAGAGTTTCCGTGCATAAAGCACCTTCTGCAAAATGCTCCTGTTCTAATTTTTATCTTTCATGTAATTCCTCTAAAGTATGTACACTATTATAAATTACTTTTCTACTTCAGATTTTAAACTCTTTAGGATAGAAACCAGATCTTATTTTATATCTAAATATATCACTCTTATTTGCATTGCTAAATGGAAAGAGATAATAAATTTGAGGCTAGCATGTTCTTTCAATACTATCAGCTCAATTTTCTGCAATCTGTGTGCACTTGCAAACTCTTATCTGAACCACTGTAGAAATGGTCTGCCAATCGAGCAAAACACATCATGCTGCAGATCAAGGTTTCCAGCCTTCTGTGAAGCTGCTGTGAGCTGTTGCACAGTGCCTGCAGCTCCCGTGCAGCCTGTAGTGCGCTGGTTGCTGGTGTGCAGCATGCTATAACAAGATTGCTGTATATGTAGAAGAGCTATATAAAGAGATAGCTTATATATCTATACATAAGATAAAAAGGCTTTTTTTCACTAACATAGCTTAGAGTAGACCCAAGACTATGATATGATGTGGTGTAGCGTGAGATATTTCCTTCCCTCACATGATAGAGGCTTGTCAAACCTGTGGTATCTCAAAAGGAAAAGAGACTGGCTTGGTAAACACCATTTGCTCCTGACCTGGCAGCTGCCCTTATGCTTTATAGTACATAAAGATCATACAGAATAGAAACCTGCACCCCATGTGCAAAATCACTCCTTACCAGTATGCTCACACAAGACACTGGAGGTACAGGCAAACAGCTGCCCTGGCCCAGTGGAGCAGCTGTGACTGGGCTGCTGGTACGTGATCCAAGGGCAGGAACAGCTGTCTTCTGCGCCTGACAGTCCTTGCCAGCCTGCGCTTGGGACACAACATCCCTGGGCTGATGACAGGACAACTGATACACTGGCCAGGCTGAACATCTATCAGTTTTCTCAAAAGTCATAGAAGATGCCGGCACTCGCAAGTTTCCTGTCACTGTACCTTTGTACCCTCTGGGGTTAAATCTCACCTGCCCCATACGCATCTAAGTTTGCAATTGATGCACAATCCACTCTCTGCTACGGCAGTCCTGTTAATGGGTTGGAACCCGATCACACCAGTTAAATATGTTGTTTGATAGCTAAACGATTATGATTTCAATAGACTTTGCTCTAATAATAACTTCAATCGGCAATCAAGGTTTCCTTCTCAATTTTTGTTGCTTGCATTATGTGGCAATTTAATTCATTGTATACTAAATTCCAGTTGTGCATTAATTGTATGTTTTCTGCACAGTAATTAACTAATCACTATGTCACTCCCTCCCTATTATGAATAACCTCATTAATTCAAGACAGAAAGCTTGGTGCCTGCTGCCATTGCTATCGTTTTTTTTGTTTCTTTCTGCTGCTTCTTGACTTATAATCAAATATGAAACTCATGTATTTTTAAATACTTTCTCTTCTGTTTCTCCCACTGAAAAATTCACAGTGCTATCAAGTTCTTTAAAATAATGTTTATTCATTACGCATCTCTTTGCTAGGCAATCATGAGCTGTTACAATAAAGTGTGTGACTTGCTTTCTTTGTGGCCGCGCTTCTGCTGTGTTAACATCTCCATTTTAATCTTGAGTTTACTAGAAATCAGAATTTAGATCCAAAATTTAGCTCCAAGGTTAAAGGCATCATCAGACATCTTTACATAAAGGCAAATTTCTTTATCATCACTATTAAATGATTGGATGTTTTTAGGTTATACTTGCAGATAACAGTTCACGGACCCACTCAAAAATGCAGCAGAGCTGCACACATACACCTTTAAGGTCAGTGCCTGGCCCATGGAAACAAGTACTGGAAGATGCCCACAGCACAGAGAGACAATTTTGACACTGTTAAGACTAGTCACACACAGCACTGAAGCAGCAAGTGCTTTGCTGTTGCAGTCTGACAAATCCTAAGTTCGGGACTAAGCATTACTTCAGAACTCGCTGAATCAAGGTCCTGCTCCTCTAAGAAATTTTATTTAAAGCAACTTATATTTCACACAGACTATTCAGAGAGTGCCCTCTTGTCCTTTTTGTGCTGAAAGGCAACTGTGGGCTTTGATTCCCTCCCCACCGCCTCCACCTGATAAAGGCAATGAATTGAGATTCTAAAATGCATTAACACCTCCTATCAGGAGTGAGTAGGAAATCTAATGGTTCTGCATATGCACATATATTTATGTGCACACTCCTAACCCAAACCCACTGCAAAGCCAGCTGACAGGACTGTACTTACCAATTTTTAATAAATACTTCAAATACCATTTTTCCAAACAGACATAAATACACCTTGAAGTCAAGACACTAGTTTCTCTGCTGTTACAAGTTGCTGCAGCTCAACATAGTTCAAAGAGAGAATGTATAGTTGTAACAGCTAAGAGATCAATGCTACTTTTTTTAAAGGAAGAAGGCGTTACTCTTCAATAGAGGCTGTGAAAGCCATCCTGGAGTCCAGGAAATGTATTACAGAATGTATTCATCCTTTAAGACAGACAGATTTGGTGTCTCCAAAGTATTTTCCCTTAAAAAAACCTAAATGACTAAACTAAACTAACAACTAATGACTAAAACACTAAAAGTATATCTGGAAATTTGGAAGTAGTTTGATTACTGCCTCTTGTAGACAGGAAAAAACGCACCTCTGCAGAAAGGACTACTGCTAACGAACAGCCTGGCTCCGGGGCTGCTAAGCATGCACAGCAACTTCTGTTTCACTATGCCGCTGCACGTCAACATTTATCCAAACACATATTTGTACAATAGACCATAATGGTCTGTTTGCTTTGTAACAGTCTATTTGGCTGCCCCTAAATGAGTGGTTTGGGTGCGCAGTGAAAGGAGATATTACTGCTATTGCTATTTCGGCATCTGTTCCTGTCCTAGCTGCTACCAGTTCTCATTCCTGCCTCAGATGTTGCTGGTTCTGCTATTACAGCCATCAACCTTTTTTTTGTATGTGCCTTCAAATCTGCCTTTTTATGAATGTCCAATATTTTCTGCCAGTCTCTTCGGATATTTCCATTTTGCCCTCTCTTTTTTACTGTTTTCACCATTTATCTGAACTCATTCATTTCTGTTTCTCTTTGACTCATTCCAGCTGGAAGCCTTTACCCTGCCCACCCAAACAGCATTATTTGCATTAAGAGCAAGTATAATTTTGTTCAAATTAATTAAAAGGTAATTTTTTATTAAAAAAATGTTTTCCCACTGCACAACTGAATACTTTTTAAGCAGGAAGCAGAGAACAGGGGGAAATGTAGATATCTGCGTAGCTGTGGATCTATACAAAGAAATGGATAACAATGCCTTGCTAGCTGAAACGAAACTTTACATGCGAGTTGCACTAAGTTCATTAAGTCCATACGGGCTCCTCATTAGCCTACTCCGGTCAGCGTGTAACTCTGGACTCCTGTGGTGGTGCTCATGCTGAAGGCAGTAACACTCCTGCCTTGGTGGCACTAAATGAGGGGTCACAGAGAGGGAACTATAAATATCTGTCATCCTCTCCCTCCCTTTTTCATAGGGAGAATTAAATTGTTAACAAGGGTGACATGTAACTGATTGCATTGGACAGCGATTAACATTGTGCCAGGATAAATAAGGCAGTTTCGAGAGCTGCAGACTATCATAGCAGGTTCCCTTCAGGTTTAGTTGACATCTCTCCATCACTTATAACTAGTTCATTTGGGAGAGGCGGGGGAAAGGGAAGGTCTTTAACCATGACCACAGAGACTGCATGAAGGAGTATGTAGAGCAGAAAAGATGGCATGCCATCAATTTGCAGCACATCTCACTTCACCCCGATTCCTTCACACAGCAAAGCCTTTATACTCCATTTTAAAAGGGAAACTGAGACACTGCAGAATAAAAGGCACTTTGAAACAGTGACAGTCTTCTGTATCTTCATACCCAGCCTAATCTATGCCCTACAGACAAAATAAGAAATTGTCAAAGAATTTATAAGAAAGCAGACTTGCAAGCATTTCCATGACTTATATCTGAGTTCTCCAGACTTCGATACGCCCAAGGATAAGCTTTCAAGATCACCAGTCCCCCCCTGAGCACAGTCGGCCCAAAGTGATCTGTATCCAATTAGTTTTAAAAGCAATACAAATGCCCATATACTTAATTGCTGTGTGAAGCGCTCAGTGTGTCTGGCACTAACCTGTAGGTTTTGGAAAATAAGGCTCACTCTCTGTTCTTCTTCTGCGTTTACACCTGGGTCATCTGCATAACATTGGGTTTATAGTTAAGTTTGTGGTAGGAAGACGACAAAAAAAAAATGTTGCCAGGCTGGCTGCATGATGTGCCATGAAGTTTACTGCCCTTTAAGGCTCAAACAAATATTTTATATTCATTGAACTGCTTCAAAGAAAACTGATCACATATCATCTACATACTGTAACTACAGATTAGCCAAGCCTTAATCGATGAATGAGTAACACCGGGAAAGCTGTTACAGGATTTGTAGAAACTTTCACCTTTTTGCCTTTGCCTTAAGGCAAGTTATTTAAAGCAATTTGTTGTGCTTATTGGAATAAGAGGACATCCCATTGCATAATCTCTCTGCAAACTGGGTTATCATGATTTTAAGAAGTAATGAAGTTGTTAAAATTGGTTTATTTGTAATGTACAATTAAGTTAGAGTTCCTACATCAGACATCCCAGAGCAAAGTTAAGGGCAAAATTTTATGGGCTATTAGAAAAAACTCAGAGTTTAAATTTAGTTTTGGAAAAAAGTTTACTATGATTATTTTCAGATCCAGGTCCTATTTCACCTTAACTGCAGGCTTTATTTATAAAGATGTTTTATAAACCTCACTTCCCTTAATTCAAATATTTCTCAACATATATGTAGGACTCAGATACACAGGGGAAGCCTCCTGTTTTAGACTGGATCCACATCTATCCTAAATAAACCACCATTTACATCAATCTTGCTAAACTGCTTGCCTCTTTTTCTGCAAGTAGCTTTTCAAATTAAATTACAACAAAGTAATTCTTTCTATTGACACTGTGTGTCTTTGCACTGGAGAGCGGAACAGACATTTGTTTATTAAAAAAACACTGATGGCATTTTTCTCAGCATAACATCACATTTAATTTCATATATTAAACTGAGTTTGAAATCTGCACCTGTATTTATATCAGCTCCAAATATTTTCTGAAGCAAACCTTGACTGAACAAGATGCAGGCAGCAAAAAAAATGAGCAGATAACACCAGTGAATTGAATCTGTGCTTGTTCTTGTGAATCCTCAGTTAGTGTCTCACAACACAAGATGCAGCAGCCACACAGGCTCTGGCAGTTCAACAGAAAAGAACTGGTAGCAGTGGAGTGACAAATAAGTGGAACTCACTTTCATCCCTGTCAATGAACACAGGCAATGCTGGTGACAAAGCACCATCAGGCAGCTGGCAGCATTTACCAGCAGGTCACAGCCAGTGAGAGACTGCCGTACCACAGCAAGCCACCAGCCCAGCTCCTGTCTGCACCGTTTCCCCTGCTCTCCTCTTCCTGCTTACATTGGGATTGATTTGGAAGAAAAGCCTCTCATGGGAAACTTTGGCTGTCAACCAAGTTGTGTGTCTGTGAGAGGAATGCTATTCTTCTTCACTCAGACCATAGCAGGCTAGAAACAGGCTAGGAGCTGGTCGTGGACAACTGGATTTGAATCCTTCAGCATATGGATACTTATTTATCCATTTCTCCAAAATAACCCCACATAAAATTTGGCCCATAAGAAAAAGAAAAACCTCAGTAGGTACAGTTACAGTTGATACAAGTGAAACTTCATCAGTTTGTCCTAGAGTTAATGGGACTGCACCTCTCCAAATGGAGCAGGAATGACAAAAGCAGGAATGAAGGCAGTGAAAGTGTCAGAGAAATAAATAATTTTGTGCTTCTCTCCTACCCAGGACACAGCTGATGGTGTTTGTTGCATTCCTGCTATATCCACTTTACAACTGACACCAATTTTTCGGTGGTTTGTGTAAAAACTAAGTATCAGAGACAGTTAATATTTTAAACAAAATTGAGACAACTCACAGCAAGCCAGATGAAGATACCAGACAATCATTGACCCGCAGATCTCAGAAAACAAACAGAAGAATGTTTACAGAGCCTTGGACGATTAGTTGAACCACAGTACTAAGGCATAATGCACTTGTTTCAGTCCCATTGTTGTCCCCACATTTCTGTTTTCTTCTCCTCCTCCTATATTAAAAGATGTGGGGCTTTGTTTTGCTAGAGAACATACATGCTGTTAAATCTGCTTGCTTTCCCTATTAATAGACTTTCCAGGACAAATAAAATTTCAAAATAATTTTGACAAATCACAGGAAAATGCAGAAAACCAGGTAAATGGGTTGGGCATAGTTCATTTTTGGACAGTAAATTATCAAAAGAAAAAGTTGTTTTGGGTTAGAAAAGATCAGTCGGGAAACAGTCTAGGAGGCACAATGACTGGGCTAAACCCTAAAGACTCTCCTTCCGGAGCTTGTCTTGCTGAACTGCTCCTTCCCGTAACCATTTGTGCAAACCAGTTTAATTCAGACAGCCAAGCATAGCTCTGGACCACTGAGTGATGCTATTTGCAGCACAGAACAATTGTGTTAACCGGTGATGAATTGCATACACTCAGCTGCAGGCTGTAGTTTCACCTCATCGGTGGTACCAACTCTGGGCACAGTCTAATTAACTTGCTATTGCTGATCCTAGCTAGACAGTTTCCTATTGCCACCTTACCATAAGTTCTAGACTGTTCTTTTTTTTTCCCTAATCTGGATCATTTCAGTGTTGTTTTTGAAAGTATTCAAATCAGCAAAAACCTAGGGCAGGATTTCGCTAATGGATGGGAGTAAGACAAAGAAGCAGACTCAGACTCTGGCTTGCTGAAAGGACGTAACCTTTGAGTTTTTCCCTATAATTCTATTTTGATAACCTCTGATGCTAAATCCATACGAAATCACTATGAAGTGCTATAAACTCGTAATGCTATTTCAAAGAACACAGTAACATTGCAATATTATTAGGTGCTAACATTAGAGATTCTTTTTTAACCTCAGTCCTGAGGTCGGTCTATAGAACTGTAAGGCCAGATAGAAAGAACAGACAGACTTCTCTTGTTATCACCTCAATCACACCACATATCATTTATGCCCACACTGTTAAAGTGGCTAAAGTATCTGCACTGCAGTTTACTGGTATTACTCAGAATGCAAAGTGACTTTCACCCAATTCTCTCTTGCTTACAAAGGTCGGTTTTGTAAAACTTGTCATCTTGATTGATATTCTAATGTCATTTTTAAAATAAATTGTTTTGTTCCTATAGAGATAGCTGTTTGCAGTTGCAGTGGATGTTTTTCTCCAAATTATTGAGAAAACTGAAGTCTGCAACAAGTGCTAAGCAGTGATGAGGACCGTGAACATTTGCCTTGGAGAAAGAGCTCTAATGTCCTTCCTGGAAGGAACCACAGCCTGTCTAGCTCTAAGGAGTCTCTTCTTCAGGCTAGAGACTGAGTTACCACTTAGAAGTCAGATTTTCTTTTCAGGACACAACCAAGAAACTGGCAAACAGCAATCTGAAATGGTCCCACAGGATTTTGGACCTGTTTCATATTTCCAGATAGGGAACCGTGTACACAGCTGCTTGCTGTGCCACGCAATCCTCTGGGCACCACAGGTGATGCAAGCGTGTCCACAGTGCTGCTGCTGAACACCCAATGCAACACTGAATTTGCTGCTCAGCAACATCTCATGGCACCTGTGAGATGCTGCCAGAGGGAACATGCCAGTTCATATGGCTCCCCTCATGCATGCCTGAATCTTTACCAATATCAGCCAAGAAGCTTGTGGAAAATTGGTTTATTTTAATTGGAAAGGGCAGATTTATCAAAACCAAATCCTTACAAGACCATACATTTTGATCCTCTCACATAGAAATATTTTCACATCTGGGATAAAAATTTTGGTCAGAAAGAGATCTCCTAATACTCACAAGTTCCCTGTGCTTACTAAGGTAGGAGATACCCAAGATCAAACTGCCCACACCCTGTCTTTTGCGCTGTTCAGCATGGACACTTGAACCTGTCTTTTCCTTGTCTTAGCAAGTTCCCAGGACAGAGATAAATTAATAGTGAGGAAAAAAGTCCTCATTTCATTTTGACAGAACAATTTTTTTTTTTTGAGTCTTGACAAAACCTCACTTTCCTAAATGCCAGTTAATGTTAATAAAAACATTATGCATTCAAAAAGCAATAGCCTGAGAAGTTCAGCAGGACAACATTTATTACAGTATTAAATCAATTTGAAATTCTAGGAAGATACCAACATTTGCTGAGGAAAGGATCATTTACAACATCAATAGATGATGCACGTACACAATTTTAACACTCTTTATAATGCTTATTACAGGATTTGAACAAGCACTCTCTCACATATCCAAAATAAGTCTCAAACTTCTGGGCAAGAGGTGGCTAGATAAAATTTTAATAAATAGAAAAATACTAAAGTTCTCCAAATATTGTCTATATTTTACAGAAAGATTATTTCAAAACCTATTCTTTCCTACTTTCACTCCTAACTTTTGTCTTCTAGGTCTGTATATAAAAATGTGTGAGGGGAAGAAATTAAAAGATTCGGAACACACTCAAGCTAAGTTGGAAAATAAATGTCAAAGACAGAGGTAAAAATCAATATATTTCTAATGTAAAGCTACATATTCTCTTAACATGACATTAATTAAAAAATTGGCTGCCATTCAACTGAAAAGTAAGTCTGCCCTCTCTAATCATAGTAAGGTTTGTTCTATTAATATATTGTACCTTTTTCCTGAGCACTGTCTCAGTGCAAAGCTTCAGCCTTGTTTTGTTTAAGTGCTCTCCTGGAGTTCTTTATACCCCTTTATTGCCTTTGGAAAACTGGATGAACAGCTCTGAAAAAGCCAGCAAATTTCTCTGGACATATCTTCTAATTGCAGATGTTCTCTGATATTTCCCAAACACACAAAATAACATGTGAAGCTTAATTTCACCCACATCTACTTATCAGCAATTTTCCAGTGCAATCCAGATACATTTATTACACATTTTGGGGAATAACAGAGGAAGTGCATAGTAGTAGTAGCACTTAAAAGTTTCACTCTGAAAAGGTCCTCTGGGCTTCCCTTCAAGAAGAATGACCACCAAGAACCAATCAGAATCACTTGAAGAGTAACAACACTAATTATTTGTCATTCTCTTTTCCTTTGTTTGTAAAATTCAGAATGTTAACAGCAAGCTAGACCATATACCCCCACATCCCACAGAGTTTCATAATCACATGCACAGATGTGTTTCATCTTTGTTTCAATGTCTCATTGGTTACTCCTCTTACTGCAAACTACAGACCATGGGTAACAACTCCAATGAGGCTAAGGGTGCTACAGAAATAATATCTGTATTAACTGTACAGTAGTAATTATTACACACATTTTATCACTGTTTACAACTATATAGCTATTTCTCATTAAGATGTACATTTACTGAGTCACAGCAATTTGAAGGAAGAAAGTTTGTGACTTGAGAGCATATACTGATTGGGTGCTCTCATGTTTATTTGGGATCGGACCGAGGTGACTCGCCTCAGTGCCCTCAAGCGCCATTAAGAGGTGTAACACTGCAATGCCATTGGGCTGTCTTGCATCCAATGGGAAACACCCCCATATGACACAGTTCTATGAAATCTTTTCTTGGCTTATGTGCCTTTCCATGCAATATTTCTTAAAACATTTCCTATCCCAGTAACAGATAACCACAGTTTCAAGAAAACTATTATCTTTATACGTAGGGACAACACACTGACTACACTACGTGACGGCAGTACAACCTGTAAACAGTGCCTGCCTGTGAGAGCAGTTTGTCAGCCCCACACGACACTGTGGAAGAACTGCTGGTCCACAAGATCACAGCCAATGTGTCAGTCTAAGCATGCTCCCTAGACGCTCTCTGTTTAAGCTGGAAAATAATTGTCTATTGTTATTATTAAATTGTATCCCTTCTGGAGGTAATGCCTTGCCTTTTGCAAGGAGAAAAGCAGAAAAATGTATAATCAAGGAAAGAGGCTGAAGAGGTGGATGCTTAACTGTGTTACGGACTTTCTTTAATTAAAGCCTCTCTTAACCTACTCTTAATCAAAGCAAATGGCAAGTGGCATGCTCAGCAGATGGGTACAGCTGTGCATAACAACCATGCAGGTGTTTAATTTTATAGCTGACGAGTACCATAAGCAGCATTCAAACATTTAGGGGTGAGGGGGTGGTTAGTGAGGGAAGGTTTCAAAGACACATGCCACTGAAAGAGGGATATTATTTTGCCACTATTAAGTTACTCAATGTAGTTTGAATTACAGGGGCAGATGTATAATCTGCGAGGCTTTCCAGAGTAATCCCCCTCTCTTGCTCCTCGGCCCCTTTATTTTTTTTTTTTTAAAGGCTAACTGTGCTGAACTGCAGCTTTCTGTCTTCTCGCATACCAGTAGCAGTTCTTGTTCTTTGTCTCCCATTCCCAAAACAAAAGACACTGAATGAGTTAAAGGAGACAGAAACAAACCCATCCTAGCTAGAAATTTATCACTGACAGAGCCAGGAGCTCCAGAAACGTGTGAAGAAGGTAGAGAGAGGGGTTGCATGAACAAAGAAAAGAAATCCTAATGCAGGACTTCCCAGACAAAGTGCAAATCCAGAAAAGTAATTATTGAGATTGTCACAAAATAAGAAAAATGTGTATTCATTTTAACTAGAAGTCTGTCACAAATGTAATTAAGATGAAAAGCAGTAATTCAAAACAAAGCCAAGAGGGGTAAATTTTGCATTTCATGAACATCAGTTACTCCTTGCACCCCCAGTAATTCACAGTATCATTTAGCTGCAAGAACAAAATAGAATAAGGCCAGGTAAATGAAACACAGGTAAAATGGAAAGTATTTGTCATTTTCCATATAAAATATACCAAAGGAAGGAACTTGGGCAAAGCAAAAGATCAGTGTGAAAACACAGCTTGAAAGGGAACATTACTGAAATGTAGAAGTGGCAGCACCATCATGTCCATCAATAGGTATTATCCAGACATTTTTTAGAACTACAGACAAGGAAAAGAGGCAGAATGTGGATAAGGCAGAGGCAGAACATACAATTTCAAAGCACGCAAGTCAGTGTTGATGTCAAAGTGATCCAGAGACTGCTGCTATTACTTTTTCACTCATTTTCATGTACCACAATACATTAAAGGTTAGCCAAAAATAGATTACACCTTTCATAATATTGCTTTCCTGCATATTCCCCCGATATACTATACTCTTTCAAATTAGAATAGAAATATCCAGCAGACTCTCTCTCTGTTTTAGCAAGCACAGAAATAAGTTCAAATACCCTTGTTTAACAATCTCAATATAAAGAGGAATGGAGTTGCTTAAGAATTCCTTCCATCAGTATTTCTCAGACTTACTGAAAAGACAACCTCCCTTTTGGTGCTCTGTTTCTATCTGCTTGCAAAGTCTGAGAGAGTTGATAGAATATTTTGAACACTTTAAAGCTTTTTTGACTGCTTTCCAGTTCCTTTGGCATGCTTCTGCAGTCTTCAAGAAGTGGTATGGCAGCCCACAGCTGGAGAAACAGTGACTTGGATGACTATCATAATTGAAGCACATAAGTTTGACACAGGAATTACTGAATAAAGTTCCTTGTGCTAATCTGAAGGTTTATAAACATACAGGATTCTTTATTATGAAATAAAATAAATATTTGTTTTGCTTTCAAGTCAGAGTAATTGTCAACACACTCAACTCCATAAGCACTTCAGGTGACCATGATTCCTATGGTAAGAGTAATACATCACCCAGAGTCCCCTAACGAGTTCCATGCCCAGAAATTAAACAGATCCACAGATGAATTGCTAAAAGATCCAGTTCTGAGAGCACCACTGTGAACAATTTCCCTTTTCTGGCTTTAGTTTTTTCAGTCTGGAGGGGTAATCTTCTGCCACTGTTGAGAGATGTATTTGTGAACTTGAAACACAAGGTTCTGAATGCAAGGACTTAGAAGGCTAAAACCAAGGTAGCAATAGACCAAAATATTTCCCATATATCCTTACTGTAAGTATCACTACATATTTGCTACTAGAAAAAAGAAGCTTTCTATGGAATAACACAGCAATTCCTAATTTAATTCATCTTCACCTTTAATACCCAACCTACACATTTGCACTTTTCTCTTGATATCCCTGAAACTGAAGAGCTCAGAACTTGAAACACATTTTGTTTTCCTGTTATTCCTAATAGCTAGAATTCAAACAAGGAAAGATCAGTGAACGCTCAAAGAATACTGATCAAATTATTATCAGCTAGTTTGTTAAATAGATGATAACCATCTATCAAACTACTGTCAAATAGTAGGTTCTTCAACTCTCAATGAAGCAAATAAGGTTACCCTTAGGTTTTAAAGTATCTACTTCATCTTAAGATCTCGCTGCCGTCTCTGTTGAGGCAAGGACCACAGTATGGCACGTTTGAAGGGCTCTGCTGCAGAACTGCTCTATGCCTGGCAGCACAGAGTTTCTCCAGAAATTGACAGAAGCCACACGATGATACCCACCGGCATCTCCCCCCAGAAGAAGGTTATTAGCGCTATGTAATAGAGCAGGTGAGGAATATGTTTGCACAAATAAATCTACTTAACTTTTCCTGACTGAAGTAAAACTGGACATGTCTACACACAGAATAGTTTATATCTGTTTGGTGAAGCAAACTGTTCTTCCATCTGACATCAATCCAATCCAAATCATTTAACATTAGATTTCCAATACTGAATTTCCAACATTAAATATTGCAATCAATTATAATCATTAGAATAATAGTGACTTGATTTACCTATAGGCTCTAGTATAAACAAAGTCCGAAAGACCATTATACTCAAAACATAATATATGTGGAGATAAAGTTTTAATTCCTCTCACATTCCTTAAAACCACAAACTTTATTTAGTCAGCATTTTGATTTCAAAAATTTTTCCTGTTCTATTTCTGCAATCATAACATGATTTTGTGAAATATTTAACGGCTTCCTTCTCAGCAGTAAGCAAATTGTCTATTTGTATAGCAGATGAAACTATTTATACCTTAGAGAATTACAAATATAAACAGAATAAGCATTCAGATCAAAATAAAAACAAAATTAGAGTCTAGAAAGGTTTGTAGGAAATAGCTCATTTATATTTACCAAATTCATGTAAAATTAAAGTGGAAGAAGCTGCATATCCAAAGCTAACTTTTATGACAACCTATACTTCCATAAATATTTATCATCAGTCCAGCATATCTAACCAGCTAAACCATTCTAGCCACATTTGCATTTCAGACTGATTATTTTTGCATCTAGCATATTAATTTCCTTGAAATGAATAATTTATTATGGTTATTTTTCATTTCTCCCTTATGTATATTTTCAAGAAAATGGTGTCCTAAGGCTTGAATACTTACCAGCTGAATACTAGTTACGTTGGTCTTTGCTCGAGATACATGCGCTCTATCAGGGCTTCCTAGTATTTTCTCCAGCAGACAGTATTAGGCAAGACTAGAAAATAAAGCTACAAAGTGATTCAAGATGATTCCAAGTTTCAGTACCAATTGTATGCAGTTATATAGGGGCATCCTTTTTGGTCTCTGCAGATTATTTGGGAAGTAACTTTTCAAGCTATTTGGTTTTTTTTGTTTTGTTTTTGTTTGTTGTTTTTTTTTTGTTGTTGTTGTTTTTTTTTTTTTTTTTTTTTTTTTTAATTTATGTTGT
>JAAGAY010010427.1:14242-37562 GCA_011801015.1 Ardeotis arabs | reverse complement strand
CGGCGCGCGCCCCGCCCCGCCCCGCCCCCGGCGACGGCGGCGGCGTGCTCGGCCTCCGGTCGCGGAGAGGAGACAGAACCGGCGGCCGGGGGGGGTCCGTCTGCGCCCCGCGCCGCTGCCGCGCTCCCCTTTGTCCGGTTCACTGGAGATCGAGCTCCGCTGACCCCGCGCCACGGTGTTGCCCACGGCGTCACGGTCACCGCGCTCCGCCGCGGTGCGGGCCGGGCGGCTGGGGGTGACCCAGATTGCCCTCAAAACGGGAAGCGTCTTAAGCAATCGTAGGACCCCAGACCTCCCTAGGCTTCCCTCTTTCTTCCAAAAGTGGCCAAAAAACCCCAACCAGCTGCCCTGGCTGCGCGCTCGCATGCCCTGGCAGGTCCCGACAACGCGGAGGGCGGTCGCGGTTGGGCCAACATCGAGTTCCAATCCCAAATGAGGAACCCAAACTCTTCCTGGCAGTTCTTCCCTTAGGCACTTGCGTGGCTCCTCAGCATCACTATTGGAACAGTCCCCTTGTGCCCAAAATTCTGCAGGTTGAGCCGATTTGAAAATCACAGACTTTTCAGAGAGAGCTGGGTAATTAACAAGCTGACGTCGCTGGGAGGCTGCAAAAAGCCCTCTCCAAAAAGCCCTCTCCGTGTTACGGCGGGCCAGCCTCAAAGCCAGCGTTGCTGCACGGCCAGGCAGTGGACGCAGAGGCAGAGGAGCAGCCTCCCTGTCTGGCAAAACCCAAACTTCTCGACAACTGGGGAAAGCAAACGGGGTTTCTCCCAGGTACAAAAATAATCAGAGAATTCAAACGATGTCGGGAAGTTACCACAGCCTGGTGACTCCGCCGGATGCGCTTGTGTCTGCGTTTGTCAGAATCGAAGCCCACACAATTACTTAAATCGCTATTTAGACACCGACATTTTAGGACTGGGCCCATGGTGTGACAGATCCACTTGCGGACGGCAGGTAATCACCTTCCCAGCCCGCACAGTTTGGACTTCGGGGTGTGTGCCTTGCCACCCTCCTTGCCAGTGCGCCTGTGACAGGCCCGTGCTGTTCCCCTTCGATGTGAAACGCTGCCTGCCCGGTTCGGTCACGGTCCCGGGCCGGCTCTTTGCGTCTTTTTTTTTTTCCTGTCTGATGAAGACCCGAGGTGCTTTGGGTTTTATGCAGGAGAGGATTTTTCCAGGAAAATATAAATGCGGACTCTTGCACCACTTCAGTGCTTTTTCAACTACAGTAATTTACGTTTCTAGAAGAGTGTCTTTGTTCTGCAATCTTCTTTTTTTTTTTTTTTAAAGACTCACTCATTGGCAGTTACAGAAATGCCAGCCGTGCTTGCAGATCTTCCCAGCTGGCCCTGCTTCTGCTTCTGTATTCCTGCTTCCCAAGGGCAAGAGCTCCTGTCTCCAACCCCTGTGGCTGCTTGCCTGCCATTTTCTTCATCCAGAAGAGGAACTCTGTAATACAGGTATGCTATATTATGGATTTATAGATATTTTATATATTTATATATATATATATATTTATCTCGAGTGCATGGGAGGCCAGACTCCCATCAAGGCTTCACCTTTCCAAAAAACAGGGATGCAACTGGCTCAGACTACTTGGCTCCAAAAAATCAAACCCAACTTTCAGTCCAGTTTCCATAAGTGGTTTCGACATCACAGTGTTGCCGGCTCCTCATTCTGAAGAACATGCCTTATTCGCAGACAGGGCCTTTGCTCAATGCTCTCCTTATCCCAGCCGGACACAAAGGGTGCGTTCCCCAGTGAAAAGCTCCTTTGAGTTCGGAGTTGAACATTGCCCCTCAGTCAAGCCTGAGCCATTCACAAACCCCCTTCACTCCGGTGGCTGCCCCATCGGATTTAGAGGTTAAAACTCAAGTTACACCGCTCCTCAGCTGTGCCGGCTGTCAAGGGCTCTTAGTTCTCCAGCGCTTTCCAAAAAAATCCCACATGTGCACCCCAAGAAATCTTAGCGGCACACGGAAGTGGCTATGGCAATTATTTTGTGGTCGGGATGCTTTCGAGCAGCTTGAGTGTAGATAGTTCTGCAGTGAGCATGTATCCTGAAAGAAACGATCCACATCAAAGCCTGTAATGTCTGCAAAAAAAAATGCAATAGTAAATAAAAACTTCTGCCAAAACAAGAAACTTGACGTTAAGGCTAAGATGGATTGTTTCCATTCTGGATCAGCTGGGGAGCAGGGAGTTGAAACTGCGTTTGTAACAGAAAGCACACTTCGCCATTAACGCCCATCTGGTAGAAAAATAAAGGCGCTGCATTTATAACTGTTAAAGCATTTTAGATGACTCGAGGTTCCTAAGGGAACTTTGGTTCTTTCCTTGGTGTATAATTTCACAATTGGATTTGACATAAGTGCCCTTTTAGGTTCGTTCCCTGGAAGCGGGGTTTGCTGGGTTTTGGTTTTTTTTTTTTTTTTTTTTTTTTTTTTTTTTTTCTGAGTGACCAGATTGCTTAGGCGTCTCTGAAAGCACCACTATTAATGTTATCTTAATAGCATTTTAATGTTTATCACTTCAACAGAGATCTCCTTAGCCTTTCAGAAACCAGTCTGACCAGATTTCTCAACTTTTGTACTCTGCAAGTACGCCAATTTGCTGTAACTGTCTATGCTAATGCTGTAAAAACATCTTTATGGTCCCAGTGTTCTAAGTCACTTAAATATTAATTGCTTCACTGCCGGGAAAATAGACCCTACAAGCACTTGCTTTAAAAATACAATGTTTGCCCTACTGAACTTCTCAAAAGCTCTTTAGAGCATCACAGGATATATGCACTTTGCCGCATTGTGCTCTGAGAGGACTCACTTTAGGTGCTACTGGAGAAAAAAAACATTGCTCTCTGGGTTAATAAAGATCTCCACTTGTTTTGTTTTGCTTCATTTGCTACTTTTAACACATCTCGTATTTGAAGGTCAAAATGGGCCCAAATTTCAAGCCCTGTGCAGCATCACTTGCATTTCAGAAATTCTGGCTTTAATCCTTTTGGAAAAAAAAAGTGCTTTCTACAGCTTTCAGAATATGCAAGTCTCCTGATGACAAGAATATAACAAATTATTGTTTTCAAATAGTTGGTAAAATTCTCCAACTCATAGCCGTTCCACTGTGGCACCTCCTCCCTCCTTCCAGGTTTCTGCATCTGGGTGGTGAGCAGGATCAGTGGCACAAAACAACCTCTCCAAAAAGCTCCTCTTTGGTCAGCAGTGATGCCTTATCCCACCTTGCAAGGTCAGAGGAAATGCCGCATTAGCTCTTTGGCCTAAAAATGAATGTAATGCAGGGTCAGTTTGTGGGAATGCCAGTTTACAGGTGGTTATCCAGACTTAGCCACTCATTCTTAGCTCTTGTGGAAAAGCACACCGAATAGATTGCACTAGTTATGGTTTTGCTGCCTGCTTGGATAGCAGTGGGTACTGTGAAGGGGCAAACTTCAGCGAAGCCATAATTTTAGACAGTACAAAATATCATGCTCAGCTGATAGAATCATAGAATCATTATGGTTGGAAGAGACCTCGAAGATCATCAAGTCCAACTGTCAACCCAACACCACCATGCCCACTAAACCATGTCCTGGAGCGCCACATCTACATGTTCTCCTTCTCTGAACACCTCCGGGGATGGTGACTCCACCACTTCCCTAGGCAGCTTGTTCCAGTGCCTGACCACTCTTTCAGTAAATAAGCGTTTCCTAATAGCCAACCTAAACCTCCCCCGCCGCAACTTGAGGCCATTTCCTCTCGTCCTATCGCTAGTTATTTGGAAGAGGAGACCAACACTCGCCTGCCTACAGCCTCCTTTCAGGTAGTTGTAGAGAGCAATGAGGTCTCCCCTCAGCCTCCTCTTCTCCAGACTACACAATCCCAGTTCCCTCAGCTGCTCCTCATAAGTTTTGTTCTCCAAACCCTTCACCAGCTTCACTTTGCCTTAAATAAGGCAAAGCGTCTTCAGATAAGTCCTTACTGAAAGTAATTTTTCTACTCACAGGGCATTTCTCTACAAGCAATCAGGCTTAAGTTTTCTACCTATTTTCTACATAGCCTTTCCAAAATGTCTTTTAGCTCCTAATGTACACCTGTTACCAGCTGCTGTGGCCGTGATTTTACCAAGTGCAGCGTTCAGGCTGCCACTGCCAGACCTACCCCACCACAGACATCTGACTCAAAGCATGAACATGACACAGACACATCCTGCCGAGTCCCCCCTTTGTTTCAAGATGCTCTGAACGCCATCAGGCTTTACGCAGCTCCCATTTATGCAGCTGGGTCTCCATGATTTCAGGAGAGCCGGTAGGTACCGAGTGCTGTGGAAAACCTGCTCTCAAGTTTGCAGCCGGAAGCCGTGCTATCGGGTGTCGGGGCTAGGCACGTAGCACCTAACAGGGAGAGGAGGGTGATGTTGTACTTGGAGTTACCTAAGCCTAAACAGAGGTGCAGCTGCAGCACGTAAAACTGTTTTTAAAAGCCTTTCTCGTCTGGGAGCAGAGGAGTTTGCTCTGCGGTGTATGACAACAGCTCTCTGGGTGAGCAGTTGTTCCTTAAGCAACAACTCTGCTCTTCGCCACTGGCTAATTGACAGCAACAGGGATTATGTGGGGAGGAGGAAGGATGTGATGGGGCAATTACTGGGTAAGAGGAAGAGTAAAGGAAAAGGAAGACCCTCTTCATGCAGTTGTGCGTTGGGGCTCGGCTGGTCTGACCATGGGTCCTCTGTGGGAACAGAGAGAGTAGCACAGCTGTCTCATATTAAAGAATTTGAGCTATGTCCTTGAACACCACTTGCTCAATAACAAAAAACAGCAATGAGAACAAGATAAGTAAATACCAAAGGCAAAAATAGTAAAGACAACTAAAAATCTATAACCAATCCAAATGATGCATGAGGCGTGTGGACAGTATATTGTTACCAATCGAATTAGATGATTAGGTGCGTGCACTTCGCGTGTAACTTAGAAAACTTATAAAAGACTTATGCTGCTGGACAATAGAGGTCTCCGGTTCACCATCCACGAGGGTCCTGTCGTTATTGCAACAGTCCTCTACCCTGGTTTTCCCTTCATTCCCAGCAAGTCAAACTCCTTGCTGCATGTCTGCTCTCAATAACTCTCCTGCTGGGAAGAGTCTGGCTTATTCACCTCACGTTCAGAAATTCCACCTAACTTCCCAGAACACCTCAAGGTTTAACCCACAATCCTCTTGCTGCTACTTCTCACCAGGCTTCCTGTGCCCACTGGCAGGGGAATGCCGCTCAGCCAAACCCAGTCGGGATATTCACCCCATCTTGAATGGAGGGCTTCCTTCCTCCCTTCCCTCCTTCACCGAGCCTTCGCCTTCTTCCCCAGCACAGGAGCTGCCTGTCCTTGCACTTGCCACAGCAGGAGCTCACCCTCTGATAACCAGGCAGTGTTTAACTCCGAATCTGAGACTCCGGAAGAGCTGTGCCTTTCCAGCACCAGGGACAAAAGAGGTCAGAGATGGGAGAGTGGGGAGGGGAGGGTACCCTAAATCATAGGGTAAGACAAACACATCCAGCATTAGATGTAGAGATGCAGTAAAAGCATCTTTGCCACTTGCTTCAGTGCACAGGTTTGTTTTGTTGTTGTTTTTTGTTTTGTTTTGTTTTGTTTTGTTTTTCCCAGAAGACACAAGGATGCAATCTCATTGTGTCAAGTCACTGTTCACTCCAGCCCAGCTCTCCAACATTTGCTGTTTGCACCAGTGCAACTATACCGGGGTGTGGGAGAAAAAAATGAAAACCTAGGTTAGATAAACATACGAACTATGTATCCTTTCTACTTCACTTCCAGAAATGGTTCAGTCAACAGAAACATCGTTTCACCAGCCTGAAATAATCCCTAAGAACCAGTGAAATGTCTGAGCGTTTTCCCAAGCCCACTCACTCTGCACGTTTCCATGGAGTTTTACAGGCTTTTCCGAACGCAGAGCTCTGGGTGATGCTGTCCGTGCCTTTCAGTGCTGGGAGAGCTGCACAGGGCTGGACACCCATTCTCTGTCTGGACACCCATTCTCCGGCTGGAGAAAGACACCGAGGGTGTTTTTCCCTTTCTGGTCCAAGAGCAAGCTGTGGGGTTGCAGCAGAGTTGCAAGAGAGGTTTCACTGATGCAGCCACACCAGTGCCCAGATTTAAGCAAGGCCTAACTTTTATTTTAAATACGGAAAATTTAGTGCAGAGAAAATTACTTTTCTAGTATCTCTTTTTTGATGTTGGTTTTTTTTTTTTTTTCTTTTTCTGAATGGGAAGAAAAAAAAGCCCCAAACTGGTAGCTGTAGGTAACATCTGCCGCTTTGCTTCACGGATTGATGTCGATGGGCAGTTGAGTCTCAAACCCTGAATGTGTGCCTTTTCACTCTTTTCTTTAACCCCGAATGTGTTCCTTTTCACTCTTTTCTTTCGAGTATCTCTGCAGCTCATCTGGGACTAACAAAACTCAGCCCACAAGGTAAGAAACGAACTGGAAAAACCGCATCCCACCCATCCCTGCAGGGTGATGCCTGCCCCCAGCCCTTTGTTTTGGGGCCCGGCAGGACGGGGGTTGTGTCTTACTGGGGGAGGATACAGCGCCCAGTACGGTCGGTTTCCTTTCCCAGTCTGAGCTGGGGCCCGGAGGCGCTCCTGCGGGACAGACAAATCATCCCAGTCCTGTTAACTCTCCCCTTGACAGCCAGCTTGGAGACTCCGCTGGGACAGAGGCAGTTGTCATTTGACCTCGGTGGACTTCAATAGCAAGGCAAGTTGTTAGGGAAAAATAAGCTGGAAAAGCTTGAAGAAAAATAGGGAAGAAAAAGAAAAATTCAAGCTCTGTTTCACGCTAATAAAAGGTATTTCTTCTCCCTGCAGTTCTCAGCTGGGTTACAAAAGCAGACTGCTATGGCTAGAAGAAGGTCCTGCAGCATCCCTGTCTCAGGTGGAAATGCAGACTAGTGCACTGAGATTTTATTTGCCAAGATCTATGAGGTTTGTTAAGATCTATGAGATCTTCAGATCTGTCTTCTGTAGATCTAGATGTTATGCGACCACTGTAATATAGCACAGACTACAACTCCATCTCTGGGAATGCAAATGAAGTATTTAATAATTGGCTTTTTGGTTTTTTTTTAGGATGTTCAGTAAAAATGGCACAGTTGTCCAAAACGTTGACAATTTCAGTGGGAAATCAGGTCACTTACTGAGATGAAATAATGTGGATTTTATGTCATCATCAAAATCTTAAGGTTAATGTTTCATGCACAAACTTTCCCAGAGAAAGGTAATGCTGTTACCTGCCCTCATCTGGCACTTTGACAAATCAACACCTGTTCAGCAGTTCTGCTTGCAAAGTGTGAAGGTGTCTGAATGCAGTAAGGGCAACTTCTTACTCAAATCATCATTCTAACAGAAATGCTGAATAAAGCAGTGCCACGTACTATAGCTTTATTATTAAGTTTGGTCTACGTTTAAATTTTCTGCCAAGAACATCTATTGGGACAGGAATGCAAAATACCTGCGGTCTTCTCTCCTCCCACTTATGCCAGCAAAAGCTCTAGTGCAATTGCAGGTGTGCTGTTTGCAGAATTTCAGTGAACTGTACTGGGAAAAGTGCTTTTCAGCTCGCACCACCTTTCTGTACTAGGAGGCTGCACCAGGAGTCTCCTCGTAGACAGGGATGTAGAAGCTGTCACACTGCCTTGGAGGAAAGCTCTGTCTGTCCCAGCACTCTGACTCTGATTGGAGGCCACTAACACCTCCTGCTTCTGGAATTCAAGAGCCAGGGATTTTTGAGCCAGAAGTCACATAACGGCTCAGTCGCTGATGTGTTGACCTTCGTGAGAAATGGCCTAATCCTTTCCATCTCATCATTGGTTTTGACCTTTACAATGTGCTGCGGTAAAGAGTTTCATAAACCAGAGGGCCTGTATTTTGAGGTGCACATATCTCTGAGCTGACAAGATTGTGAAAATGTATGGTTGGGCCATACATTTGGGAGGAGAGGAAGAGAATGGCAGGGATGGCCTGACCCAACAGCTGAATGTGTAACGGTGTCCTCATAAGCCACGTACAGACTTGGTGTGCAGCTTCTTTAGCATGCACAGAGCACAAGAGTATGTGCTCCAGTATGTCGACTGGCTTCACCAAAGCATCCTACATAATTTTTCCAAGATCTCTGCTGCTGACCGTTCCTTGCCCTCACTTCATTTGTCATTCCAGGACATGAAACATTCCTGTAGCTCAGCTGTCTTTCCGGGCCTCTCCTGACATGCTGTCTGTCCAAAGGTCATCAAATACAATCTTCCCTTACCCACAGCCTCTTGACTTGGAGGTCTGCCAAACTGAGGCTAAGTGGTAGCACTCCTCGCACCACGAGGCCTCTCAGGTGCTTGAGCAAACAAAACTGGAGAGGAACAGATGCCTCGGTAGCACACTCAGGCTAGAAATGCTCAGCACCTCCTGTCTGGGACTCCTGGCTCTCCCCTGCTCCTCTCAGGTTGAATGCTGTTGGAGATGGCTCACGTTGTGTTTCTCTCTGCTGCTGTAGAAAATTCTGTCTCTCAGGCACAAAGAAGCTTTGCAATGTAAAAGTCAGTATTTGTCCAAACCCTAGTTTCTCTTTAGCAGCTGCATCAGCTGAGCTGAAAAGAATGAATTAGTATCTTGGGTAAAACTAGATTACTTGATTTAAGTAGTCTTCCTCTCATCACTTATGTTTGAACTGTTTCAGCTCTATGCACATTCATTTAGTTACAGCCTAATCCCCAGCTCCTTGTTACAAAGGAAATAAATCCTTCCACTTGTTACGAAGGAGAGCACGTAGAATTAACCAGCCAAGCTCGCCAAGAGAGAATCACACTGCACTGTGACCCAGGGGGCCTGGCTGGTTTTCTTAAGTAAGTCGGAACAAGGACATGGGATTTGCCTACATAAGGAAAACAGCACTTCACTGCTGACAGTAGGTGTCAGCAGCAGCTGACAATTGGTGCTGGACAGGATCTCCTTGACTGGAAAGCAGAGAGGAACAACTTTCTGAGCTGTTTTGGCCTACATGGAGCTTGATTTTTACTTCAATTTCAGAGAGAGCATGGATCAGTTTGTTTCTCTTTATGCTTGCAGCCACATGAATGTCTGCACTGGTCTGACTTCACTTGTTACTGCTGCCAATTCTTTGTAAGTTGTGTATCAAACTACACAGAGCCCCAAACAGGTCTGACTTTATTCAACACCAAACCCGTTACAGTTGTAAGTCAGTCTTCCACTCTTGCTGGAGTGATGCAGAAAGCCCTGGTGGTATTATACAAATCTACAGCAATAATAAAGTACTCCTCCTCCTGGAAAAAGAATGTTGATAAAGTATTCCCAGCGTGAAGGTCAGGTCTGCAAAGTTGCTGTATCTCCAACATTTTCTCTACATTCACTGCACTTTCTTTTCCTCTCCACTATAATTGTTTTCTGTCCATTAAAGCAGATGTGATGCATTTATAGCTGCTAAATGACATGAAAATGACTGCAGGAGTTGACTGGGAGATGAGTAATTCCCATTACTCAGCAGCAGCAAAAAATATATTTCAGATTGCTGGTAGTTCCAGTGCTGCCTCAATAAATACATCCCTGCATGCCAGTTACACGGGCACAGGAGGCCTACAGAAGATGGCTAGCAGGGGCCATGATCTCAGGGCCAAGTCCCAGAGGATCCTGTACAATGACATCTGAATACAGCTGTAGAGCAAAGACTGCACAAGAGTTTCAGTGCCAGGGAAGTCAAGGCAAATCCAGTAAACGAGCAAAAATTCCCTGTGTGGTAACTCAGGGAACTCAGTCTTTAAGCAGACAGTGATTTGTCTCCACCAAATTTCAGTGGATAGCTTAAAAACTGAATTGAGCTATGGCTCAGTGGTCCTCAGAGCAAAAGGTGTCAGTAGGTATCACTGATAACTGCCCTCAGGACTTCTTTAGGGACGCTGGGTGAAAACTTTCAAGCCCAGTAAAATAATCCTGATACAACTGCTATTAGAGCTGCCCAGTACTTCCTGCTGTTGTGGGAGAAGACAGGACATACCAGAGCAAAGACTGGACATACCAGAGCAAAGACTCCACCTGCAAGCCTGGCTTTGGCTAGTACAGGTGTAAGCTTGCTACCATTCACCGTGCTTGTTTGCTGCTCTTTCCACTGCTGCCCTTCTCAGTTCATTCTAAGACACACTGCAGTGGGAAAGAAACATGGACGTAGGGCCAAGACCCCTTTCCTGTTTTTGGCACTAGTATTGTGGCGCAGAAGCATCTGCCATCTTTAAACATACCTCTACCTACAGGATTTGCGATGGCATGCCTGTGGAGTGGCGGAGCTAGCACATCCTAGGCCAGCTTTCTGGTTATACTAGTACAAGTCTTTGTCATTCCTAAGGTAGGATGGAGAGGATGTTTTCAGGTCTTCTCCACACTGTCAGTTCACCAGTTCTTAATCTGCTCCGGTCACCAGCTGCCAGTACCGCACCCTTGACAAAAACCCTTCTCTGACAGAACGCTGAAAAAAGTTATTTTCACAGACATACTGCCCACAAAGGTCAATTCACAGCCTGACAGTTTGCTCCCTTGACTTCATCTCAATCTACTCCAACCATTCCTCGCTCAATGTACTTTTTGCAAGTGCTTGTCACTTTCTTACTAAAGAAATAATGACACTCAGCAGGAACAGAGGGAACTATGAGACAGAAGACAGCGGGAGATAAGAAATACAGGCCACATAAAGGGAGTCTGCTGATTATTTTAATTACCACTGGCAAAACACAGCTGCAATAGAAACAGAGATGCCAGAATGTGAAAACTACTGCAGTCAGATGTTATTTAGAAAGCAAGAGAATCAGCTGCCGAGGAAGGTTTCAGCAAAATATGCTGAGGGATATGGAGCCTCTCCCAAGCAGCACTTAACCCTGAACTGCCTCAGTAAATATGGAAGGAGAACAAGTGACCTGACAATGCATTTCATTACACACAGGAGACGAGCATTGTCTGTTGGTACAGACCGCATTTCCATGAGAGGTGGGACTTTTTTTTTGTTTTTTAATAAATTTTTATAGTTTAGCTCATATACTTTAGTTTGGAGGCAGCTGGGCTATTTCTGTACCAGAATCAGATTGTTAGGTACTCTGAAAATATTAAGACCTAATACTAATTTGGTTTACTAAGGAGGGAAAAATACAACACTTGTAATTGGTGCTGAGTGGACAACAGTTTCTTTACAAATAATGCATTTTCAGCTTTTAAATGGCTGTGCAGGCAAGCAATGCTTGCTACTTTATTCTTGCAGTTTTGCTGTGCTGGAAATCATGTCATCTAGCTTAATTTCCCTTTTAGAACTACTGATGTAAAGTGATGATCATGGAAGATTTTTGGTTTTTGGTTTTTTTTTATTAAAAAAACCAAAACAAATCAAAACGACAACAACATACCATCTCGCCTTGCTGGTAAGTCTAACACACCCTGCACCCAGATAAAAGAGCAAGTTACATAGCATGACAGTCTGCAAAGCTGGCCAAGATCTGACTCGGGAGTTGAGTCACAAGACAGAATGGCATAAAGCAAGCTTATCTCTGTACATCTTTTTTTTTTTTTTCTTTCATCACATGCTTCAGGGGAAGTCAGCTGTAAAACCAGGAGTTTCATTCCTGTAATGAGCTTTAGCTTTGTGTGAGGATCTAAGTAAACTATGTCAGAGAATGAGAAGAACTAGTCTCAGGTGCCAAGTAAAATTGCAATTATCCTACAACAGCATTTAACACTTTAAGCATTTACATATGCCTTGCAACTATGAAGTTGCTGCCAAAAGCCTGTCCAGGAGCAGAAGGAAGACTAGGACCTTCCAGATCAGATGTTCAGGAAGGAAGCTCAACGTCTCTCATAAGTATGACCTCTAAGCTGCCCTCCACAAGCTCTTTTCACAGGAGCCTCACCAACATCCTTGATCTTTGATCACGGAAACTTTGATATCAGAATACGCAGGCCTCCGTTTAACCCTACGGTACACTGCCAAGAAGCTGAACTGCCTCTATCTGCAGGCCATGTCTCTGTTCAGCAGTGACACATTCTCAGTGTAAGCAGCAGATCCATCAGCTGCTATCCCAGGGCAGAGTTCTGCCATATCCACAAGCGATAACACCAGCAGTGATTGTAACAGCTTTTGAAAGGTTCAGCTAATCACCTTGTAAAACCAGGAACTCACCAAACATAACAGCTTTTTACAGACTCAGACATGAAACCTTGATTTACAAGAAGTCTTTCATTTCTTTACATGGTTCAGTATTGTGTTATTGAAAATCCAATCAAGAAAATAACTCTACTCCCAGTATTATTTTATTTTGTTGAAACAATACACAGCTTACCAGCTCTGCGTCTGGGGGTAAAGGATGTAATTACACCAGCCAGGAAGCAGACAATGAGACAAAGCCATCCCTGCAGGCCTAACGATAGTGCTTTAAAGACAAAAAATACTCCTTATTAACTTATTTCATTACTTTACCAAAGAGAATGGCAAAAATATCCTTCAGACAGATTCTGGAAATACGGTAATTCATCAAGTTTATGCATCAAGACACATTTCATACAGAAACTATAAATACAAATGAAAACATTGTCTAAAACATTTCGTAACACATGATAATTTGAGAGCAAGCTTCAGCTTCAAACTACCCAGTTAGCAAAAATCCAGTTTCATTGTTATGCAATTAATTGGCAGAGAGAGTATTAACTGCAACAAGTTTCAACCTGAGTACATACAGAAGTAAAAAGTACACATTTAAAAACCATTATTTTGCTGTACTTGGTCAAAAAGATAAAGATTCGTCATATACTTTTCTTCATAAAAGGTAAAATTTTCTAATAGGCCAACAGTAAGGTCTTTGGCATTTGCCTGCTTTCTTGGTTGACAGAACAGGCTGTTAAAGAGATATTTTTTCCTTCCAATCCTCAAGCAGCTCTGAGCAGCAAACCACTATTTTATCCTCAAGCTGTAACATTTATCAAGGTTTTCACATTTTCAGCGCAAGCTCTACACTTGTTTGTGGCTTCTGTTGGCTTCTTAAAGATTGCTATTTATTTTTTCTTTTGTTGCTTAAGCCAGACATTTAACTCGGGCATTTCTTGTCCTCATGAATGGACATAGTTGCATTTTGATGAGTAACACACACCGAAGTCACTCTCCCAGACTAACCATACCTGCTAAATCCCCTTGCAGAGATGCAGCTTGTATCAGCAGAACAGTGCTTTGCTTTTGCTGTAATAGTTTATATCAATTCCCAGACACAGTATTTTGACAAGGATGAAAGCTATGCTTCTCAGACTGCTGCCAGCACAGAAAAGCTGTGCACACACACTTCTTAGCTGTATAAGGATGGCCTCTGGAGAAGACCTGGTGATCAAGCAGCCTGTTTTTCACTCCTTCCCTCTCCCCTCCCCTCACCAACCCTGAGAAATTTCTATTTTTTTTTTTCCAGCAATGTCTCTACCAGGGCACAGTCAATCACACAACCATGACACGCTTCTCAGAGCCCCAAAATACCATCACAAAACAAAGCAAGGTCTCTCTGCGTCTCATTCTTTGACTGCACTTTGTGTTTTTAAAGTACACTTGGGGAAGTTCACATCCCATTAGGTATTCAATTTTCTTTCTTTGCTTAGTCTCAAGGCCTGCTATGTTTTAGAGGTACCACCAGCTTTGGATTAAGAATGCTGCCTTCCCTTTTGCAATGAGCATCTTTGGTTTACTGTGTCCTGGACAGGTCATCTAGTAAGACAGACAGGGCCCGAGATATAAGCCAGTTTGCATCAGAAGTTTTCATAGCATTGCCATAAAAAGAAAAGTCTGGAGCCTCAATGTGCACAAAGTGTCTGCAGCCACCTGAATTTAAATGACCTCAGTCTTCCAGAAAAAGGTCCAAATTAGAGAAGGACCATCTTGTCTCATTGCAGGTTATTTATTATTTTGGTAATAATTTATACACAAAACCTTCCAGGTTTGCACAACCACTTGGATAAATCCTAAAACAAGGAATGTCCTAAAACGCGCAAATTTTGGCTCAAATAGTCACATAGCACAGATACAAACATTATATTAATGTTAGTCTCTCCTCTAGTTTTGCTCTTTTCCACTAAGGAAAAACCCCAACACCCATCTGAGTAGCTGACTGCGTTTACAGTAATGTTCACAGGAATTTTACAAAGACAAACAAAAGTAGCTTCAAAGAGCAGCATCCCTCAGTTATCAGGTGGATTATACACTAGGTCTTTCAGGTGCTGGACCACCAAGAAAAACAAAACCTCAGAAATTCTGCATTAAATTAAATTAAGCCCAGAACATGAGTAAGCGACTTGCTCTGAAAAATCCGCTAAGGCTAGCACTGCCATAATCTCTCACGTATAGACATATATAGGCACTGTAACACCGTTCTTCTGAACTTGGATGTTTATTTTGTATCTTATGAGAAGCTGCTGTTTTGAAATAGTGGATGGTCCAGCACCTGTAGTACCCTAAACAAGAGTGAGGGTCCACACTTCCACAGGGAAAGAAAGGAATTCTTTGCGCAGTCCTTCACATTTCTTCTCATATCCATTTCTGAAGCCTACTACTAACAAAAGTGTCGGCACACAGGAAGATACAGTTCAATCACTCAGACGTACTAACATGAAGGATTTCATCTTCGTTTTGTGCCCCCAAAGCCTGAAAAGGAAAAAAAGTGTCAGCTCCACCACAGCCTTTCCACTGGGCTCTCTCCAGTTCTAAAAAGGCCAAAGGTGGCAAGCGAGACGAGTTAAACACATTCACAGAAAGTAGAATGGTGAGCAACTGTTGAGCTGACTGGCCTGAAGAATACTATATCCTTGCAGATTAGACAACCTGCTTTCTACAAAGACATCACGTTTGTACATGTTTGCTAGAGAACGGCATACGTAGTGCACACCAAAGGGGAAAGCCTTAAGCTAATACACGTTGCAGATGATGATAAACCCAGTGCTGGTGGTACCACATCCATTGTAGGCCTGTGGGGACTTTCATGCCCCACAATGCTGCCCTACTTCCACAGGAAATAAAAGGGACATTGTTACATGTCCAGCTGTACCAACTGGTAAAATAAAACAAACAATACTTGCTGAACCTCAACTAACATCTGTGCATTTTTCATAAGTCAAGTCTCTCAAGTCTCAGGAGATTAAAAGGTCTTTTGCCTTACCAGAAGCAGTTCTTGTTCCTGAGCTGCTACCTTGCGTGGAATTGCTTGACTGCCCATTCATCGGAGGTGCAGCTGTGGGATCAGTCCACATACTGTAATATGGGGAACGTGGCTGTGCTCTGATGAGAAAGAGTACAAGGAAGGCTTCATTAGTGACCTTGTGAAAAATTAAGAAGTTACCATTCCAAACAAGAGGACCGTATCTGTGAGGGAAAACTGTAAGCAGGCAGTTGTTTCAAAGCTGGAAATCTCCCTATTTAATGTAATTAACGTGTTGAGAGCAACAGTATCCAGTGTTGTCACAGTAACATCTGTAGACTTTCAAAAGGAAATTAAAACTCATTTTTCAGGATAAGAAATTCTAACAATTGCAAATGAGGTATTTTCTCCCTCCAAAATTCTGACCTTAGATTCTGTCAGACAAGAAAGTAGATTTGACATACGAAGCTTGAATGCACTTTGGCAACACCTACATCCCAGCCATGCACAACAGAAGAAAACATCCCTCTGTTCTGTTACCTATTTTGAAAAGGTAATATCAGTAAGACTAACATATCATGACCTTTGACTCACTGAATTAAGTTACTTGCTTCTACAGGTATGGAATTTCCTGCTGGTGAAATTGAGAAATAGCTATCTCATACTTTTTGGCACCAGCATTTACAGGCACATCATTCCGAATGACTGGAGATTTAAAAAAAAAAAAAAAAGCAGGCCAAAGACTGTTTTAAAAGAAAAAAGCCCAAGTTAGGAAGCTTGTTCATGTATTTGGACTTAAATATTCAGTTAGACCTCTAATCTTGAACAAGAAGAGGTGGCTACTGAAATGGGGTGTGTTGTGGAAAAGAAGGAACCAACCTGTATGTAGCTAATACATAAACACAATGCTTAAACAGAAGGATCATGTATTTATGACTAAAGAAATATCAAATAAATAAAACTTTTAACACATTATACCTCTTAAGAATTCTCAGCAGAGTTAATATAATAAAACAAGATTATAAAATCATTTTGGATAGAAAAGATGTTTGAGATTATGAACTTCAAGATATGGCCTTTTAACCTCTAACGCTCTACGTAAAGTGAATTTATAGACAATTTCTACTGTTGATGGCATCACTGTCCCAGTTTCATCTTACTTGACTCTATGAGATCAAGACTGCACATTGGACACTTCAGAAATTGTCTTATGTCTCAAGTTTTCACTTCCTTAATAAACAGGCAATCCTGGTAAGACTTCTGTCATTATAAAAAACCAAACCAAATCAAAAGAAAAACCAATAACTTTACAATGGAGGAAGATCCTTTAACACACTCCACTCCTTGTCCACGTGGTCTTACTCCCAAACTTTCAATATAAAAAAACCACATGTGGTTATATTTAATCTGTTATATTACTGCATCCCTACAGGATTAGGCTTGATACACATGCAGTTATTTGATAAACAGAGGAAACTGCTTGGGCTCTAAATTCCCTGCAGGAGTTACATATTTTCTCTAGTGAAGCCTAAAATGGCAGCAATTTAAACTGTTTATCTAAAAATGATGCATTTTAAATGTTTAAAAGTGTTTAGCAAATATGACCAGCAGATGTTTACTCTAGTACTGAAACTGCTTTTGAGTGTTGTTTGTGTTATGCTTTTCCAAAATGCAACATGCATATGACCTACAAGCCCTTTGGAAAACCACACCTCTTGGATTTCCGTACATGGGTTTCTCCTACATTAGGAGACTGCAGATTAACGGCTGTTTAATTTGACCACACTGAGTATCACAGAAGAGCAGCTGCCATCCAGACTGACTTTAGGAGAGATGACACTGATACAAGAACTGAGTCTACAGATGGTTTTATGCTTAATATTATCATCTGTGTTTTAAGGCATTCTGCAGACGGATTGTTTAAATGCTCATTTTAAGTGTGCGGGCCATCATGCCAGGTCAGAGTAATGAGCTAAAGCAGACTGAGGTACTTCATTCCTCCCAATTCTTCTTCCCCAGAAACATGTTCAAAATGTCTCTGCTGCTAGAGGTACAGATTGCTCCTCAAAACTGTTCTAGAGGTAAGATTTTATAGCTTGAATGATACCGGCTTGAAAGCTTAGAAACAATGTAAACATAGGCAATGGCATACTCCCTGAAATCTCAAATACTTAAAATCTGATAGCATGCATATTTTACCTGTGACTGCCAGCCAAGTAGCCTAGCAAGCCTCCTGCTCCTAATCCAGTCCAAAATCCTGGTCCTGAATTGGTTCCATGACGGGAATAAGTCCCAAAGCTGTTGCCTTCTTAACAAAATGAAAACGGAAATTATATCAGTTAGTGGCACCTAATCCTCAAGCCAGCTGTTGCAACAATACTCCCCCCTGTTAAAGATAATGGAAAATCAGACCATAAACTCCTCCTGATTTCAGAAGATTCTTGATCAAGCTTAATTTGCTTCACAGTTCAGAAAGCAGGAAAAAAACCATAGAAACACACACTCACGTAAAGAGTTTTACATTAAAAATTAGCTTCCACTCAAATCTCACAGCCCCGATGTTTGCAAAACATGGCAGAGTCCCTGCCTGCAGGTTTATAAACAGACATCTTAGATTAAAAATAGAAAAGGAAACGAAGAAAGAATAATCTGCTCAAGGTCACACAGCCAGCCAGAAGCAGACGCAGGAACAGAAATCAAGTACATAAGACCAAACAGTGAATAGACACTAAGACACACTGCTTCTAATCTCACTCAGAACAGCTGCACATTTTCAGTAACAGTGGCTCAGTCTAAGGACTAACATTGTATTGTTTCTGGTAATTCTAGTCTGGTATTTGTTATCAGAAGACATGCTAACTGCCATCACATTGCAAAGTTTTCATTATGCATGAGTCACCAAGCTTGACAAACACCTTGATGAAACTGCAAGCACATCAAGTGGGTTGTGGGGGGAAGAGAGTCACAGATTTTTCACACGACCCACATAACATGAGGTTCTGAGTCAGAACCAAATGTCTTCCATGTAGAAATAAAAAGAGAAGATGCAAACCCAAAGTAGAGTCATTTTCTGGTCTAGAGAAACATACGGATGCAACAATAAGCTCAACCACAGGTTTAACACATAAGGAACTGTAAAAGGCAAGGACTGAAGGGAACATGCTGGTCTCCCTGAAATATGCCCACCTAAACAAGTGGACCAGAGATTTTGTATGTAGAAGTTATAGAGGCCCTGGTTTGTCTTCAAACTGGTGTGAATTGTTTGAAGTCACGGAAGACAAAAAAACCCTCAATTTAAATGATCAGTTTAAGTTTACACTGGATTTGATGTTGAATTTAATTTTGAATGCACTGGGAGAAAGATAAACACTCATTGGGTGATATACCCATTAAACTATGTTGAATTGGAACAACAACGACGAAAAGTACTTCGTTTACTGTAAAAATGATGTTAATCAGAGAGATGAACCAATTCATTTGTTCAAAAGCACCATGGCTGAACACTGACTCACAAAACTGACTAATTTTTTTGTTGAAATATCTAAAATAAACATTACTGATCATGTCAAAACACTAAGAGGTAGAACTTAATTAAGAGAGGCTAGCTAGACAAGTTTCACAGGATGCATTCTGCACGTTAAGGGCATTTAAAATGAGGCAAATTAAATATTAACAGCAATAAGTGAACAACATTGAAAATCTGGACGGTAACGACAAGTGAAGACTAATACATTCCTGAAACATGGACATAAACACTCAGATGTGCTTTTCCTCCGTGCATTCCAAAATTTAAGGCAGATGCTAAATGCATTAACACTTAATATTTTTAAGCTGGCCCCATGTTCAAGAGGTTTTCCTCCTTATTCTGTTTGAAATTAAGGAGAAATCACTGACATTCATCATTAAAAGTGCCATGAGTTAAGCCTTATATGGCTTCCAGCGTGCATTAAGTGTCTCAATTCTCAATAATCAAGAAAACATATTTTCAAGGCCCTACCCTTGCTAGATTTCAGACTTCTGCAATGAAAAATGCATTGGTGCAATTAAACAGCAAGGAACAGAACTGAAAAAGAAAAGTAACTCCTCAGTCATTTTGCCTGTGCCCAGTATGACAGAGCCTTGTCTTGTGATCAGGGCTCTTTGTAACTACCACAATAACGCCAGTGGCAGGTGGCATGAACAGACAAGGTCTCAGATGCACACACAGCACAGAAAGAGTGTCTGAAGTCTGAAATAACTACATGAAAACCGATTTGCAAAGCCACTAGTAATACAGAAGCAGAACTGCTTTAATTTTCTGCTGCATATGCGCTGCCCAAGGGCATCCAGAAGAGTTATGCTGGCACCCTCTGTTGGCCGAGTGGCCTGAGCAAGCCCGGAACAAAGTACTAACAACCATTACTAAAATACGAGCTTTTGACTAAGCCCACTTAATCCGTGCTATTTATTCAGTTGATAAAACGCCTTCTGCATCTCATCTCACAAAAAAAAAAAAAAAAAAAAAAAAAAAAAGAAAATAAAGATTGTGTAACTTGTCAGAATATAATTTGCGTTCCAGTGCTGTGAGCATTTCACATACTCACAGGGTGAAATGAACTGGCCGGACACCAGACGAATAATGTCCCTTTCCCTTAGACAAGATGACTGCCTAAGGCAGCCCATTTAAGTGACACAAGTCATCAGTTCTGTGGGAAAAGAAAAAAAAAAACGCATCTTTTCCAAGCAGCAGCCTTGTCACTACTTATACAATTTCCAACTTCAGATAAAAGGCATCACGTGAGATTCGGGTGCTGCACCTCTAATGATAGCTCACAGACACTGTCCTCTGCTCTGGGAACCAAACCTTTCAACCCCTGGGACTACACCGAAGCACCTGTTAAACAGAGGACGGGTACATGATAGCAGCAACTCCATCAACTGCTGTGCGAACGAAATCAGGGGTCCGCAGCCCCAACAGCTGAAAGATCCTTCTGTAAAGTTTCAAAGCCCTTCTTCGCCATGAGTTTGTTTCTGCCTGCGTGAGACTATCCTCTCTTCCAGGTTACTTGTGAAAATTACTCTTCCTTGTTACAATCCTCATAATGAAAAAAATATTTGCAGAGCATGGGGAGATGGATTTTCAAAGGTTCAAAGGGCAGCTTGCTGCACAGCCTGCCCTGAAAGCCTGTGGGAAAGTTTTATTTTCACTTTTGAACAAATAATAGAGTGCAAAGGTGGCTGCAGGCTCTGCAGCCAACTCAGCAAAGTCAACTGACAAGATATTGGTTTCAAGTCTATCCCACCAGCACTTACTGCAGACAAAACAGTACAATCCTGCTCACTCTTGCGAGCACTGTAAATCACTCGGAGCCCTACCTGTGAAGCTGGACTTAAAACCAGGAGGAGGAGGTGCCTGCTGACTCTGCCAGAAAGGTCTAGTGAATTCATCATGGTCACCAAAATTCTGCTGAGGCTGCTCGTTACTGAGGAAGAGCTTGTATACTCCAAAAGCAAGAGCCAGAAGAACAATTACAACAATTGCTCCAGCACTAGAATCAGAAGAATCCTTCCTTGACTGAAAATAGCCAGAGCCAAAGCTTCCAGAATTCTTCACTTTCCTTTCGCCTTCCTCAGTCAGCTCTAGCCTGAACATCAAACTACAGGAGCCTCTTAAGATGTAAGGATCATCCGGATAATCGTAGCCTTCACAGCTCACTTCAATTTGTCCAAAACGGTAGGTATTTTCCAAGTCTGCTTTGCACTGCCACTGAAAAAATAAACACAAACCAAAGTAAAACCTGCTGCTCCAGAGATGACAATACCTGTCTGCTTCCTCAAATATGCTGTGAAATAAAGCTCTAATTGTTAACACACTTAAGAAATTTCTGAACACTTTTATTTTGAAAAGGACTAAGGATTAGAAATTAACTAAGATTTTTTTTTTTAATTCTAAAAGTTAAAAAAAAAAAATCTTATCTTCCAGAACACAGAACAGTTACAGCTCTGGAAGACTGTTTTTCTTCACTGAAAAGGTTTTTCAAGTATCCCTTCTATAAGTATTGAAATAGTTCTAAAAGTAACCTGTACCCTTGTGCAACAGTTACTTAATACTTAATAAATGCCCATCCCACATAAACTGGATGGCAGGTGCAAAAACATAACATGGAAACCTGAAATCCAGTGCACCTGATTCCCTCTGTGTCCACGCAGAAATCAGAAGAAATCGATGTAGGCACCATCAGGCATTCTTATGCAATACTTAATCAGATTGCGATTCTGCAGTTGAATACATGCAGACTCCTCAGTCCCACAGCTCCTTGAAGCATCTGAACTTAGGTATCCCCTCTAATTGCAAGGGACATACATTTTGAGGGAGGAGAAGTAGTTTCTAAATTAATAATTCAGGACAGCAGTACCAACTGCCCATTCCAATTGGACTGCACTTTTACAATACCGTATCAGTTTTAACAGTTATCTTCAGCCTTGATGCCTAGTCAATCTATTGGCAGAAGCTCAGGTAAAAGCTAACAAAACAGAAATACACTATTTTCTGACTAGTACTGATGAACTAACAAGAGGAAGTCACAGAAGTCTGAAGTTTAGTTTTTAAAAGGCAGAGCTGAAGTGATGCTGAAGTGAAGCAAATATTTATAGCCCTTTCTCCTCTAATAAAAACTGGAAACCTACACAGCAATAGCAAAGCAAGAGCATCCTCTGGGGTTCACAATAGTTTGATTTTATAAACTCAAACAGTGTGCTCATTAAAACCAGTGAAGGTTTACTATGCAGTGTTTTTACATTACAGTCATCAGTGATATTTTAGAGCTACAGCAGTTCTACAAAACCCAAACCCAAAAAGTATTTAGGTTAAGCTTTAGTTATCAAAGGTCCTCTAACAAACAGCAAACTGAACTGACACCCTAGCCTGTTACTCTTTTCTCCTCCTTAAAAAGTCTAGGGGAAGATGATTTCATTAAATATGCGACAAGTTTTAAACAGTTACCTGTACATCATAGCCATCCCAACCTTTGTTGTAACACTGGACAACCTCAGGGACACGGGCACATCCAGCAGTGCCTCCCGTGCACTGCAACTGAGGGACTGCAGCTGTCCGGCGGGATGTCGTGTACTGACCTCTGTGGAGAGTGAGTGCCTGCACCTCCCTCAGCAGGACCCTCCCTGAAACAGGCAGCACAAAGGTCAGTGCTTGTCCGTGTACGTTCCCCTTAGCCACAAGGGCATAATGTCAGGAAAAAAGACGGACAATACAAAGGATGCAACAGCGTGCTTCTTCAAGAGGGGGAGCTCTAAGAAACATCAGATGGGGACAGGGCAGCCCTCCCCATTTCCTTGGAAGAGGGCTCTGGGTTATTCCTCTCAGAGCATACAATCGCCACTGACCGCACAGCAGGATTATTCCCGCGGCACGAACAGATTTAACGGAGGCCCAAACCAAAGAGCCTTCCTGGCGCAGCCCCCGGCGCGCCCCCTCCCCCCTCGCAGGCCGCCCCTGACTCGGCAGCGCTGCGCAGCGCTCGGGCGTGAGAAGCCGCCGCGGTGCCAGGAGAGGCGGAAGGGGCAGCCAAGGGCCTCGCAGAGGCACACGCAGCCCCCAGGGATCTCACCCGGCTGGTCCCAGCCCCGCGCGGGGCCGGCAGCAGCGCAGATGAGAAGCAGGAAGAGCGCGGGCGCGGTGACAGCCGCCATGACAGCTCTCAGCTGAGTCAACCCTCTTCTCCGGGTACGGCGCCTCTCATTGGCTGACCCTGCCGGAAGGGGCGGGGACCAGAAAGGAGCACGCGCACCGCGGGGCCGCCCTGAAGCCCCGCCCCGGTAGCCAGCGGGGCCAATGGGCAGCGAGGGAGCGGTGCCCAGCGGGAGGGCCCCGCGCTTCGAGTGACGGCGCGGCCGCTTCCCGCGCTTCGGGAAGGGGGCGTGGCTGGCGCTGCGGGCCTCGTCACGCGACGCGTCACGTGGCCGGCGCGGGCGAAGGGAGCGGGCGAGGCGGGGCGCGCTCGGCGCCTGCGCGCTCCCTTCCCGGAAGCGGCTCCTGGCCGCGCCACTTCCGTTTCCCGGCGCGTGCCCCCTCCGCCTGTGCGGCTCGCGGGACGGGCGGCGCCATGGCCGGTATCAAA
>JAAGAY010010427.1:0-14222 GCA_011801015.1 Ardeotis arabs | reverse complement strand
GGAAGTTTGGGTCGCGCTCCCGGGGGGCTGCGGTGGGCGTTTCGTACGGCGCGCTGAGCCCTTTGCCTGCTGCGGGCCTGTGTTCTGTTGTAGCGCTGATCAGCCTGTCCTTCGGGGGAGCGGTCGGACTGATGTTCCTGATGCTCGGATGCGCCCTTCCCCAGTACAAGTAACGTGCGCTCGCTGCCTCTTCTCCGTTTCTTTTTGCGCGTCTCTAACTCCAGAGTAGTTCGGCTTTTGTAATTACCGACTGATAAGTCCTGTGTGTGTAGAAGGGATTTGGGTTGGGTTTTGGGTTTTTTTGGCTTCAAAAGATTGGGGCGGAAAAAAGACCATCCAGGAGTTGATTTACCATAAAAGTGAAGGCAGCAAAAGTTAAATTACCAGGCCTGGCTGCAGGCTGATAAAGAATGTGTTGTCCAGACATGTCTCCAGTATTGTCCCTCTGTGGCTGATAAGCAGATAGCACCTCCTGAAGTAAACAGCAAGTACGTACCATCAGGGAAGCGTTTGCATTTTCTCCGGCTAATTAGTGGTAGGCAGGCTGTGGGTGGGCCCTTGGCCGCGTACCACACTTGGTGATGTAGCGTCTGGGATAACCGCAGCTGCTATCTGTGTTTTTGATCTGTTGATTCCTCTCTCTTAGTTTCCAGGAGATATGAAGTAGTAGACCGAAAGTTCAGAGAATTAGGCCTGTCGCTTTGATCCTTTGGAAGCCAATGCTGACTTTACAGAAAATCTTTTAGATCAACTTATTTAATGTTAAATAAATATAAAATATCCTATTGATAGCCTTGTTGGTGGCTGTGAATTGCAGTTCTCTACATATATGACAAGCTTTCTTATGCCAGCTTTCTTTTGTTACAAAACCAGAGCTGGTGGCACAAACCCTTAGGAAGGCGATCCTTATGCATTCACCCTTCAAACAACAAAGATAGCTGCAATCCTTGAGTAAAGCCGACAGGTTAAACTGAAGAGTTAAGCTCATCTTGCCAGGTGGCGTTAGCTTTAGGCTTGCTTAGTGAAATCTTGCTTTATGAAAGTCCTGGTAGTGAGCGCTCTGCTGCCGCTGTTGCGGTCAGCTGAAGCCGCTCACAAACAGGGTCTGTTGGATTAATGTCAGCTTGTTCCAAAGCGAAGAATTTCCTTTGCCTGGGCTTGTGTCTGTCTGTCCCGACTGTGGATGCTGAATGGGGAAAATGCTTTGCGTTGATTTTAGGAAGAACAGGAAGTCAATCAAGTTAACTTTAACTTTTCTTCTCCTTTCTTTTTCAGCCAGTACTGGCCACTGTTTGTTCTGTTTTTTTACATCCTTTCTCCTATCCCGTACTGCATAGCAAGAAGATTAGTAGATGACACAGATGCTACAAGTAATGCCTGCAAGGAGCTAGCAATATTTCTTACAACAGGCATTGTTGTCTCAGCATTTGGGCTACCAATAGTGTTTGCGAGAGCAGAACTGGTTAGTAATATTTCCATCTGTGACTTTTTTTTTTTTTCCTAGAAAACTTTGTTCTGTATGTTCTTTTACTGAAGGTAAAGCTCTCATGTGCTAAGCAAATTTTATAAATACATACTTAAGATGCTTGCAGTGGAAACAGAGTAAGAATTCTTTTGTCAAGAAAAACTAATACTAGAAAGGGAAGCATGGCAGAATGTCATGATTGCTAATTGCTTCACGTGGTTATGGACTGAACCCTTACAGCCTATATGCAATGCAGAAAGCATGGGATAGAAAATAATAGTGTGAAAACTTAACAGGCAAGTAACCAAATAGAAAAATGTATACAATACTTTGAAGGCAGTTCGTGGAATAGTTGGGCTAAAGAAGTATGAATAAACAGTGCATTTTTGCACTCACTGTAAAAATGATATGTGGTGTTATTTTTTAAACTACCGAGTTGTCATTACATCTTTCCTTCTATATGGCTTTTCACTAAAATCCTGTAAAAGATTCCCTTGTTTGGGTGAATTTCAAGGGCCACTACTAAGTCAAAAAAGGTGGGGCGCACTTTTGTAAAATCTCTTTAGGCAAGAACAGCTGAGATGGCCGGTTGGAATGCCTCACACCCTTTGAGTAATCCGCTTACTCTCCCTGACAAACATTCACCTCCTTTTTTGTTACTGGGATATCTGCTGGCATTTTGAAGACCTGCATCCTTAAATGTCTGTTTGAAAAAGTCTTATAACCTGGTTAGCAAGTATAGCGGGGCTGCAGATGTGTTTGATGCTGTTCCCTAGCCTTACTTTACTATTTTTGGATGTTACAGCAAAACAGCTGTGCCTGCCAGCCAGTGCTTTGGACATGGCTAGGAGAAACTTGCAGTGCTGCTTGGCTAACTGTGTATTGTTTGAGTAGTTTTGGGTAAACCCAGCACCTTCTTGGTGTAACCACAAATAATGAGATACCGCCTTCTTGCATCATGGACCTGTTGCTGAAGTTTGTAATGTGACATTAAGATGTTACCTTTTGTCTCAAAACGTGTCTAACTAAACTCCCTTTGTTCACAGATTTACTGGGGCGCGTGTGCACTTGTTCTTACGGGGAATACAGTCATCTTTGCCACCATCCTAGGTTTTTTCTTGGTCTTTGGCAGCAATGACGACTTCAGCTGGCAGCAGTGGTGAAAGGAAGATAAGAGAACTATCACAGACATCTTCTCATGCAGTGGCCATCCATACAAATGAGAGAATGGGCAATAAAGAGAAGTAGCGTAGCAAGCCTCTTGAGTATTCTAGATGCTCCTTTTCACCTTGTTCGTTCTGAGTGTACTACTGTTACTGACAGGGTTTCTAAATTTTTATCAAGTAGGGAGATGAATGATTTCATTTTTACCTATGGTATGTTTTTTAGGTGCTCTCTTGGTTTAAAATTGTCATCCTTCTGTTTGGTGTTTATGTGAAGCTTTAAATCTGGAACAAGAACATTTAAACATGGTTTCAAAGAAGATTTAAAGGTGGTTCGTTTTTTTTTTTTGTTTTTACGTTAAGCATTAATACTGTGTTTAAAAATGCCTTTTTAAATATGATGATTAAATTATATACAAGCTGAAGGAGGTAGGAGATTGTGCACCACCATTGTCAATTACCAGGTCCATAGATTGTTGCTGTATTTTAGCAGAGGCAAGGCGGGGCAGGGAGCACCAGTTGCAGATTTTTCTTCTGCCCATACCTCAGACTGGGTGATGAATGTTGATAGCCTTCGTTTCAGGAGAAGGCTGAGGAGCAGGTAGCGTTATTTGGGAGAAGTCCTAAATTTTAAAAACCGCTAGCACTTTTACCTGCTTTGTCATCAATTCTTGTGTGGATGTGACATTCAAATACTCTGTAAATGTATTGATGCTATGACATACAAAGCTAAATTGTATTGTAGGGGAGGGGAAAATGTTGTTTAAATTCCATTTTTTAAAAAATATCTTTTGAACTATTTATAAATATTGTATGGTTTTGAACTTTTATGTCAGCTTTTTACCACAAAGATGGTAAAATGTTCATTTATGGAACTACTGGTCTGTGTTAATTTGAAGCATATACAAAGCTATTTCCTCCTTCCTCTTTTTAATTTATTTTATATATATATATAAAATAAAATAACTTTTCAAATGTAGATTAAAACTTTGTGTTAAACTTACCCAAGAATGACTTTTTTTTTTTCCCCCCCTTCAAACAATGCAGTTGAAGCATGACTTTTCTGGAAGTCACTGGCTGAACTGATTTCACTGACTGTGTTTAAGTTCTTATGCACTATTGGTTAATAAGATTTTGTATTATGTCTGTAACTGTAGCTTGTGTTCTGTAAGATTGCACATGTAGCTTCAAATATTTACAAGTTTTCTGCATACCTCTCAATTGTCTGGATTCTTCATTTAAAGAAATCTGCCATTAGACATTCCGTCATGAGACAGTTGGTGAGTGCCAGTTAACCAGGTTTGATTGTACCACTGCAGCGATAAACTTGACCAGCCATACTTCTAAACTGTATTTATTCAGCTCTTTAAAAAAAATGTCCAGGAAACTTACTGTGCTGATGATTGCTTAGGTCTTGCTGAACAGTGGAGCAGTAGGAAAAGGCACAGAATTGCAGGTCTTGGCTGTAGTATTTGTGTGTAGATGTAAACGAAGTACAAAGCTTGAACGTTGGAGGCTGACAGTAACGGTACTTGACGTACATGATGTGCTCAAGCAACTGATACCAGCAGGTAGGGGCAGCAGGGGGGTAGCTCCCTACATGTGCTGTGTTGTTCATGTCGTCCTGTGTATAAAATAAGAGCTGAATTTTATCTGTGCTGGTAGAGGAACAGGTAGGTGTCCAGACCCTTGCGCAGAAGCCAGGCTGTAGCAGGTGGTCTTTCAGCCAGAAGGAACTGCTCCACGGGACTGCCTGCCATGGTGGCGTTCGGAGGCGCGCAAGGGCTGTAGAATCGCTTGTTCCATCTCCTTTTTCGGTGAGACTTCTGCATCCCTGCCCCCAGCATGAGGGATGCTTCAGAGCATCTTCCAAACCAGTGGCTAAATTTGGTGTCCTTTGCAGTCCTTGTGGAGGAGGAACACTCAGAACTTGTACAAATATTCTGAATCCATTACTGACTCCTTTTTTTGTGGTCAGGAACTGTTTTTTTCTCATTCCGGTGCTCCTAAGCCTACTTCAGCGTGTGTTGCTGCTCTGTGGATCCCTGGCCATAGAGCTGACCGTGGAGGTGCTGGCCGCGCGGTTTCGGTGTGTTGATGGCATCCCAGCGTTACCTCCTCCTGCCCGCACAGCGAGTACAGGCGCTGTGGCCCCGGTCAGGGGCCAGACCCTTGAGCGGCATCGCCCTCCCGTTCGACGCGCTGAGACAGCATCGCCATCCTTCTACGGGGGAAAGCATTCTACGATAGAAACTTTAAATAGCGATCTTGAGTTCTGTATGTTTAACCAAAAATACTCTAATAAAAGAGTATTTTGTTTAAAAGTATTGATTTTGTTTGTTTGTTTTTTAACATGGTTGTCATTCCGGTGGAGGAGATGTCACCAGCAGTACTTCAGCGCGAGCGTCGGTGCCGTCCGCCCTGGCCTGCTCTCCAGCACGGGGCTCGGGTGCCGCCTGGCTCCAGTCGGCGTTTGCAGCCCGAATTCTCACGCCGTGCGTTCCTGCGCGCAAGTTTTTGTCACGAAACCAAACTAAACTCGCAACGCTGCCTGGAAGCGTGAAAGAAAACCCTTTGGGCGTCACGTAGAACACGACAGCGGGTCAGCTCAGCAGCCCGCCCCGCCCCGGGCCTGCGCCCGGGCGCCCGTGAGGCGGAGGCCGCCGGAGGGGGGTGCGGGGGGGTCCGGCGGCGTCGCGAGAGGGGGCGGAGGGGGGGGCCTCGCCCGGCCCCTCGCGACGTGGCGGCCGGAGCGTGCGGCGCTTCCGCTTCCGGGGCAGCTGCCGGCGCCGCCTGCCCGACGTCTTTCTCCTCCCGGTTCCAAGATGGCGGCGGCGGCGGGAGGCGCGGGGGTGGCGGCGGCGGCGCTGTGGAGCGAAGTGAACCGGTGCGGCCAGAACGGCGACTTCACCCGCGCGCTCAAGTCCGTTAACAAGAGTGAGTGAGCGAGCAAGCGTGTGTGTGTGTGTGTGTGTGTGTGTGTGCCGCCACCCGCCGCCGCCATGTCGCGCCGGGCCCTGCCGCGCCGCCGGGCCCTTCCCGGCGTCCGTGTCCCCCCTCCCCTGGGCTGTGGCGGATTCCGTCCGTAGGCTCCGTGGCAGGCTCCGGGAGCAGGGCGGCTCCGGCACGGCTGTGGAGGCTTTGCTGTGCTGGGGGAGAGCCGAGACCTGCAGCGGGACCGTCGGTTGCTTCCGTTGCATCACGTAGCCCTTTCTGTGGGCCAGGCCTTCAGAGAGTTACTCGTGGGTTTTCCTGCAGTTTTGATCGTGGGAGGAAGGAGGGCTTTCCCCCCGGGGCGTTAGACCAGTGGTGTCATGCATGTGGACCAGCTGGCTTGGGAGCCATAGCTTGCCCGGGAGTGAGAGTCTGCATTGAGATGTGTTGTTTTGATAGTTTGGCGTCCAAAATGGGATTGCAATATAAGGCACGTTATGGCTACGAGTTCTGTCTTGGCTGTTTGTAGGGAGCAGGGACTGATCTTCTGTCCTGGCAGATCTGAGAGTTGAGATCGCCTGAAAAAATCAAATACCAAAGCCTATTTCTTGCTCCTGGTTCTCCCTCACTGTCTTCCACTGGCAGAAAGTATTGGTAGATAAAGTGACTACCTGCCTAGAGCCATGCTGTTCTTCTGTATCAGGTGTTTTTCTTGCTGTATGCGCTTTACGTGGCAGTCAGGTTTTGGCACTGTGTGCTCTGCCTGGATGTGAAATGCCAATGAACAGTTTGTCCAGGTGCGTACAGCTCCTTTGGTGCAGCTCTGTTCCAGGCACGTTAGCACAGCGGTCACTTCAGGTAAGTTCTGTTTTTACACTGGATTCTGACAGGATTTGTTTCACGATCTGAGCCAAAGCAAGCCACGTCAGGACCCTTTTAAATTGATGTGATCGCTCTCCATGATGTGTGTTTGCAACTGTAACAACATATGGCTCTACAAAGCCTTAAGGTGTCTGATCATGAGTTAGATTGTTGTGCTGAAGCTGGTTTCTCTTCCAGTACTGCAGATCAACAAAGATGATGTGACTGCACTTCAGTGTAAAGTAGTGTGTCTTATCCAGAACGGGAACTTCAAGGAAGCCCTTGGTGTAATCAACACCCACACTAAAGTATTAACCAGGTGAGTTCTGTCCTGCTGTACGCTACAAAATATGAAACCACAAGTCCTTGAGAAGCTGCTGCAGCTTCAGGGGAGGGGACTAATAGGCAGCAAAATAAAGACCAGGAGGTGCTCAGAGCCATTGGAATTGGGCTTCTCAGTGAAACACTGATTTATTTTGGGTGCGAGAGGTGGCTTGGATGAATTTAAGGTAGTCTAACATCTTGCTGTTACTGTCGAAGGGATTGTGCCTAATCTAGTTTTCAGCCACCTTGGTGAGCTGATTCGGCTTGTTGGTGTGGTTGAGTACCATAGCTGGTACAGGGGAAGAGGACAGATCTCTTGGGGAGTGAAGAGAGGAGGGAGAAGCCCTTGCCTGTGTCAGTGAGCTGTTAGCTTTGCTTGGCTGTCTCATCATACTGCTCCCTGGGGTCTTTTTCTTTGCCAGCCTGAAGGTACTGCTTCAGCTTTTGGGGTGCTGCAAGCCCTTTGTGCGTGTTCTCAATATCAGGGCCTTGGAGACACCTTGTGTTTGAGAACGGGCTTCTCATTTGTGCCATTAAGCAGGCTCTGATTCTCTTCCTAATAAAGATGCTCTTTGTGCAATGACTAGGATGAAAATTACTACCCAATAGTTGGCTGATGGAAAAAAATTTGTTTTCTTAAGGAACTTCCCAGAAAAGTATGTTGCATCAGTGTGATGAAACATATCCTTGTTTATGTTCACATCTGAAAAAAAAACCAAACAAACCTTATTCACAAATTTCTTCTTTCCTGGGATGGAAGGGGTTTAATTTAAGGGGTTTTTAGCATCTTTTTTTTAGTATATGGTGAGAAGGAGGAGTAGTTTCTCTAAATTCAACTGGCTTCAGAGTTCTGCCTATGATTTCTTTAGCTTGGCTGTACTCTGTGTCTGTATCCTGCAGAGCTGGGAAAGTGGTGGTTCTTGCTCTGCCTTAAAGTTGTCGTGTCCTGCACTGAGGCTTGCCCACTGCTTTGATTTAATCTCGATGCCATGCATTTGTTTTCAGACTCCCCTAATACTCAGTGGACTGAGATAATTTTAAATAGACAAATAACTGGCAACAACAGACACCAGTGATAAACTAAGGGAATCACTGATTATTTTTTCCTTTGGCTTAATTGGTAACTCAGGTGGAAGATAGCATTCAAGGCTCTGCTTGTTTGATGCTTCCCTGCTGGTGTGAGTTTGCTTTGAAGCCAATTTTATGTTAACATCAGTAAAGCCTTTTGCTGCAGTTCTGCTGCACTGGTGTTTCAAATAGGTTACTGTTACCGTTGGCTTAGTATCAGACTATAAAAGAGCCTGTGTTTTATACCATTTCCTTTCTCTGCGTGAGTCGAAGGTCTTCAAAAGTTTGCAGTAACAATCTTTTGTTCTAATGATATGCCTTCTCCTTCAGAAGGAGTCACGTAATGAAGTTTGATGTTGTTTAACCTTTAAGCATTTGAAAAGCATGATCAGTAGGAGGTGAGATTTGAAATGCCATGTGTCTGGAAATACCAGAAAAAAGGAATCTCTTTTAGGTGAAGTTTTTGTGTTCCTTCTCTGTTGAACACAAAGTAGGTTTAAGATATTTTCAGTGCTCCACAGACGTAATTCAGTGATCTGGGATCAAGTGCTCACCTCTGGTGTTTGGCTCTTTGGGAATGTGGCTGTCTGTGACTAATTAGGGCTGCGTAAAAGAATGTGTTCAGGTGGGTGAATGCTGTTGAACGAAGACTGCAGTGCCTGCTCTCAGCCTTTGTCTTGTCCTTGCAGTGATGTTATTGCCTTTGAGAAGGCCTACTGTGAATACAGGTTGAATCGTATTGAAAATGCTCTCAAGACCATTCAGAGTGCCAGTCAGCAGACAGACAAACTGAAGGAGCTTTATGGACAAGTGGTAATTACAAGCTTTACTTCCTGGTGGGAGTTTCATATGCTGGATGCGTTGTCCCTCCTCTAATGTGGGGCAAGTATGGGGACAGAATTCCCTTCTCTGCCTTGATGGTAAGGAGAGGTGCAGTTCCCAACTGCTCCAACTTCTGTGGAGCTTCAGTCACCTGTTGCTGGTGGCAGAGTCATCATCTTATTGCCACTGAGCCAAAGCAATACATTTGTGACTACCTCTCCCTTCCTTGACCTGGCCTGATAATACCCATCTGGCTGAGGGGATGGAAGAGAGCTGATGAGATTTATTTATGATTGAAGCCATCTGCTTGCATTGAACACCTGTCCAGGAATGGTTTGCAGGGCCTGACATCTCAGGTGTTAGAAATGAAGCCAAAAAAAAGTTTTTTTTCTTCTCTGGTTTCTCCTTGGGTTGTTGGAACAGTTTTGTGAAGAATTGGCTGTCTCTTTTCAGCTGCATGAAAGACCATTCATTTAATCTTTCTCATAGAGAGGTGATCTAATCTGGAAAAAGGCTGTTTGAGGACAAAACTGTGTAAACAGCTGCTTTTAAAGAAGCTGTTTTAGGAGTAGGAGCTGTGCCATTTGTGTGCAGGTATCTGGTATCATTGCTTGAGTCCTTGGAAGTGTAATGTATAGAGTTTGCCCTTAAAGGTGGATGCAAATGTTAGTAATGTTCAGCTTAAAACATACGATGCTCTTTTGCTGCCAGTCCGTGAGGAGGGAGGAAAGAGACTGTAGTTGTTAGCATACACAGGGAAACACTATTCTGAAGGCTAATCCCTTCTCCTTCTTAGTTGTACAGGTTGGAGCGTTATGACGATTGTCTGGCTGCATACAGGGATCTCATCCGCAACTCCCAGGATGAGTATGAGGAAGAGAGAAAAACCAACCTCTCTGCTGTTGTGGCAGCACAAAGCACGTGGGAGAAGGTGATGCCAGTAAGTAAGTGTGTGTATGTAAGAGTGAGAGCCCAGGAGTAAAGGATATAGAATCGTAGATATTTAACAGGATAGAAATGTGTTCCTGTCTCTCAAAGACTTCTGAGTATATTGAAGATCACCTAGTGCGTTCCCCTGTATGGAGGAATAAATGCTGTTTTGTTCATAAGTTATATTTAATCTCTGATCTCCAGGAGACTCATGTGAGTAGGCGTCACAGCAGACCAGGAAGTACGTCTCTCTGAGCCTGCATTAGGCAGAACACCTGTGGTGACTAGCACCTTCCTCTGTCTCATTACCATCTTGCCCAGGGTAAAGCTAACGGTCTGGATCAAACAGCCATGCTTGGGAATGTTTTTGTTAATGAGCAGTGCAGATTGTAATGTTTTCATTTTTTTGAAATCTCTGTCCTTGGCGGTGTGCACATCATGCTCATGCTTTCTGTTCAGCATGGTTGATCCACTTTCTAGTTCTCTGGAGTAGGAGTTCTTACCTGCCCTCTTTCAGCAGCCTAAGTAGTCCCCAAGTTCAGGCTGGAGTTTTGTTGCTGCATTGTCAATTGCCTCTGACTTTGTGCAGTGTGAGGGAAGATCCTTTACACTGTAACTTATTTGCCAGATGTGTGTGCCCTTTTAAAATTGCCTCTAAATTTATTTTCCAAGGAGCAGTTTGAACGTGCATGAAAGCTATAGTTTCTATCCGTTGACTGTCAAGTCGGTATAGATCCATTGATGTTTATGCAGTGTTACGTTTGTTTTTCATGCTAGGAGGATTTGGGCCTTCGCGAAGCTACCTACGAGCTGTGTTATAACAGTGCATGTGCATTGATTGGGCAAGGGAAGTTGAATGAAGCAATGAAAAAGCTACAGAAAGCAGAAGGTAAAAACATGGTGAGGTGAGAGGGAAGCTTTGTGTGATAATAGTTACTTGCTCTCACTTAATCAGAGAGAAAGAGATTTTGAAAATTTAAAAACTGTCCAACATCAGGATTTGTTGTAAGTTTCCAAATGGTTCCTGACAGAACTGGTGTCTTTGTAGAAGGATTCCCCTGCAGCTGTTTTTCAGAGCCATGTGGAATGTACCATCTCCTGGCTCTCTTACAGCCCCCTGATTGGTGTTCAATGCCTTTGAGCAGTTTTTTGAAGTAGGAAGTAGACAGGAGTGTAATCTCGTCTCATAAGCATGAGATGTTGCGTCTATTCTGACTCTTGCTTTTGTTAGTATGTGTATATATATGAACATATACTGTAAAAAATAGTTCATGGTCTGAATTAGGTATGAAATTAGTATAAGCAGATCAATGAGCTTTTTTTTTTTTTTTGTGAAAGGGATTTTTTTCTATGAGCTGAAAGGGGGGTTTCGTATGTGTTGGGGGAAAAAAAAAGGGCTGGGGGGGAGAATTAGGAATAATTTGTTTCTTTCTGATCTAATTGCTCTTCCAGATAAATAGGTCGGTTCTGTCCTGATTTTGATGATAGAATAGCAGCTCTCCCATGCAGCTGATTTAGTGAGTGTGTGCAATTTGAACTGATGTGCTGTGATAGTGGTCTTTTGGAGAGCAAAACAAGTGATGTTCTGGTGAGGTATATGAGAAAGTTAAGAAGTAACTCTACTGAAAATCGATGGGATTGCTACCCCAGAAAGGGTAATGTAACCTGAATATTGCAGGCTTGCGGCACTTAAAATAACTCCCAAGATGGTGAGCAGTTGCAGCCGAGTGATCCCTATGGAAAAGATCAGGAGATGGGTGTAAGAAAATTTGTTCAGGAGAGAAAATGAACGTGTGACTCTGCTCTCTGAGGGCAGCTTTGGGAGGGACAGTCTCTCCTGTGCATTTCATATTTCTTCTGCATCATCTAGTCGGCTCCCTCATGCACTTCCCTCAATCTGTTATCAGACTTGTAGTCTGCTACGCTCTTGTAATGCTGCAGAAGCTTCAGGATACATGAAAAATGTGTTCCCCCATGCTCCTAGGCTATCTTTTTTCCCCTAAAGCTTTCTAATCTGTGTTCTTCAATTTGTTTTTCCTTCTAGAGCTGTGCCGCCAGTCGCTATCAGAAGACTCTGTAAGTTCTTAATGTTTTGGAAAGTGTTTGCTTTGCAGCAGCGTAAATGAGGGTACAGTTGTTAAGTATACTGCAGATAGCCAGAGAACAGGCAAAGCTGCCCTGCGGTGTTACTCAGCAAGGCTTGCCACTGCTGTTGGTACCCGCTTCTGAGGCTGCGGCAGCAATCGTGGTTGTAGCTAACACTGCAGACTGTTTGCTGCTGTGCTCCTTGCACAGGATGGGTACAGGTTTTCTGAAACCTTCCTGTGACCCACTCATGCTATGGATGAACACGCTGAGTGGGTGGTGGGAAACAAGGGAAATTTGTAATTGCTGTCGCTGGTTCAAGCAGAGGGGCAGATGCAGCACACAAGTTAAAGGGTATCTTCAGATTATTGCAAGAGCAAGTGAGGCTTGCTTTTTGCCTGGTTTAACCCAGATATGCTTGTTTTTGGGCTGTGGCTACAACCTTCACCTGTAGTGGCTGGGGTGCTTTGCTGCTAATACTGCCTGAGAGAGCTCATAGACATTTGCCAGCAGAATGCTGAAACAAGGGGAGGAGAGATGAGATGGCAGCTTTTTTTCTTTTTGCCTTGATTTTCCTTCAGGATGTGACAGAGGAAGACATCGAGGCTGAACTGGCCATTATTCATGGTCAGATGGCTTATATCCTGCAACTGCAAGGTCGTACAGAGGATGCTTTACAGCTCTACAATCAAATAATCAAGTTGAAGTAAGGCCTGTTCTAAAACAATTGACAGTCTTCCATCTGTAGAGAGACCACTGTTTAAGTGTGCTTTCTGCTTTTCTTACCTGCAGGCCAACGGATGTAGGACTGCTTGCTGTCATTGCGAATAACATCATCACAATTAACAAGGTATAGAATTACCCTGCTGCTTTCAGTGCAGCCCTTCCTGGTGGTTACTCAGCTTGCTTCTGTGGAGAGAAGGGGGATAATCAGGAAATACTTTTCCTAAACTGTAGTTAAATTACAGAGCCAGAGACCTTTTCTTCTTTAAGGAACGTAGTGAAATCTTCTCATGATGTGTGATTTCTCCAGGACCAAAATGTCTTTGACTCAAAGAAAAAGGTGAAGCTGACCAATGCAGAAGGTGTTGAGCATAAACTGTCCAAGAAACAGCTCCAGGCGATTGAATTCAACAAAGCTTTGCTGGCAATGTACACTAACCAGGTAGGGGAAACTGATCTGCAGTAAGTAGCTAGCAATTTAACACTCTCCACAGGAGTTTGACTAGGGAAAAATGAATGTGCAGCTGTTCTGTGTCAGAAGATAAGAGCACTTGGTTTAGGCACCTAAGTGCGGAGAAAAAAAAAGTCCGCAAAAGAGCAGTCAGCCAGTTGTGTAGTGACTTGAGTGTTGCTGTAGGGAGGACAGCGTGGAGATGACTAGGAGACAGAAGGGGTGTGTGGACTTCTTAGATGCATCTGAAGCATTACTAAGAGGACTTGTTCTTAGTTCTGTATACCCATTTCAAGGAAGCCATCGCTAGCATCTCCTCTTAGATAGCACTGGTATGTTAGCCCTACGTTAGGTGCTTGCAGAGATTGAGAAAAGTGTATTCTCTCTTCCTGCTTCTCAGGCAGATCAGTGCCGCAAGCTGTCAGCAAGCCTGCAGTCTCAGAGCCCTGAGCACCTGCTCCCTGTGCTTATCCAGGCAGCCCAACTGTGTCGCGAGAAGCAGCATACAAAGGCCATAGGGCTTCTGCAGGTAAGTTATGAGAAAGTACTCCTTTGGCCAAGCTCCATTTAAACTTGTGCTTTGTGTTCTCCTGTACTGTTTCCCTTAGCTTGTTTTGTCTGGTTTAAATTTCCAAGGGTATCTGACTGTGCTTATTTTGGTTTGGTTTGGTTTGATACTACTGAAAAACATTTACACCCAGCGGAACTATGCTGCTTTTAAAGATAAATAGTTCCCTTGCACCTCTGATTTTTATACTTAGGAAGCTGTAGTAGACTTCTAGGGTAAGCAGTGGGCTCTGCTGCTCTGCTTGCAAGCGTTTGCAACAGGCTTCTTTTGTAAGGGAGCAAGTGGCCTGGGATGGAAATCTGAGAGCATGATGGGCCACTGGTGCCGTTTTGGGCCCCCTCCTCTGTTGTGTGTTGAAGGCTGCTTGTGCTGGAAAGCTTCCTTTGACTCTTGCCAGCTTGCTGTGACTGAACAACAGAGAGCAGCAGCCTGGTGCCCACACACATACTGAACTGTTCTTTCCTCTGACTCTCAGGACTTTGCAGACCAGCACCCTGCCAGCGCAGCTGAGATCAAGCTGACGATGGCCCAGCTAAAAATTGCTCAAGGTATCCAGTGTTGTCCTTTGTTGGGAAGTGTCTGCACGTGATAATGGTACAAGGGGTGAGAAAAACAGTCTTCAGGGCAGTCTTTGCTGCAGTCACTGTTGTGACAGGGATGCAGAGCAGAGATGCTTTCAGTTGGGTGTTCTGTATAAATAGCTATGGCAGGATATTGCTCATAGTTTAATGTCTGAATGTCCAGGCTTCACGAATCCCTGGCAGAGAAGCTAGCAGTTTTTGTGAATAATAGAGCTGAATCTGTTCTGGGATAGGAGGGTCTTAGGAG
>JAAGAY010010426.1:0-11024 GCA_011801015.1 Ardeotis arabs | reverse complement strand
TTTTCCTTTAGCGAGGAGATTTACGTGATGAGTGTCATCCTGTTTTGAATCCTTGCTCCTTTTAATCATTCCTTCGAGATAGTGTGAGACCGTTTCTCACTCCCCACGCATAAGTCATAAGCCCCCTTATCAGGAGAAGGGGAACAGACTTCCCCCCCCTTACATCAGTGACGCTAACTGTTGAATGATCTCTCCCTGTCCTTATCTCAACCCTTGAGCCTATTCCCTCAGGGAGTGGGGAGGGTGAGTGAGCAAGTGAGTAGTGCTTGGTCCTGAATGGGACTAAACCTGTGCATTTTGACAATGAAAGCACAGAAACACTGAAGTAACACAACTTCTTTCATCAGCACTTGTGAACATAGAACCTGTTCCATAGATATATTTTCTTCTTGATCTAGATGTCTGAAATATGGTAAAAACACCATGCTGTAGACAGGAGTAGGGAGGAGGAGTGGAAGGAGAACAGAAGAGGAGAGGAGGGAATTCTATTTAAAGTGTGTCCTGAATGTCCCAAAAATAAAAGGTGATGTTTGATTGTTGATCAATAAGTGGTGGTGACCTGATTTGAATGTAGCACAGCTTCTCTAAAATTATGTTTGTATGGCTTTACAGGACAACTGAGGAGTTGAAAAAGTGTTTGTGTATTGGGTAGATACTTTCATTGCCAAGCAAATACAGGATTAAGAGATAAATTTCAGTGAAATTTACTCTGAAGTCCTAGCAACAGAGACTCACCTGTTTTAACCATCTATCCTTCTGTCAGTCTCCCACTTTTGCTCTGCCTTAAGCTTTTGGACCAGTTGCTGGTATACAGTCCTTTGCTATTTCTTTTCCTCCATGCCTAAAACAGAATTACTACTTCATACCACTCCTTAGGATAAGGCACCACCAAAGAGTGTTTGCTCACTGGACTCTAAAGTGCCTAAAAGATAACGTATGGAAGGCTGAGCTCTTTATTGAGGAGGCCAACATTGCTCAAGTTTACCATACCTGTCATTTAGACTTGTTCAGATAGTGTCTGGGAAAAAAAAAAAAAAACAACCAATTGTTAATTTTATTTGGATAACATTTCAGTAGGATCTGCAATATCCAATATTTATTGTCATCTAAACAGAGCAGAAATTTCAGGCTTGTAATTTAATGGCATACACAGTTAACTGTAAGTCTACAGCCTACTACTAAAATTCAGATCACCATCCTTAATGACAGCAGCCAGGGGTATGATAGAAATCTAGGAACCTCATCCTGCTCCTTATGAGGAACTAACAAAGTCTTTAATGTACATTCATTCCTAACCCAATTCCAACAGAGTCTATACAAGTATATCTGACTGAAGTTGGGCCTTTTTGTTAATTTTATGCTGGTCACAATAGTGAAAGGTGAACACTGATAAGCCTGGGAGGTAACATATCACTTGAAGGATGTACCTTTCCACTTCTAAGTCTATTTTAAAAAGTATAGGCAGTCATTAGCATTTAATTGCATCAGACTACTTTATGGCATAGTACTTTATTGGTGACAAAGTACAAGCTTCTCTTTTGCTGAAATCCATTATTTGCTTGCCTTTTTTTTCTTTCTCTTTTTTTTCCAGTAAGCACACTGAAGTGTAAGTAATGGTTTGTGAGAATAGGTAAGTTTTGTGAACTTAAAAAAAGTATAAAGAATGGATTACAATACCTGTCTTTTTCTAATGCGGGTACTCAGCTGCCTGGAAGTGATTGATAGTCAACAGCCTTTCATAGCTAAAGTCAGATCTGTGGCTATTGATGGCCACAAGCTGTTCAGAAGGGACACGTGAGGAAGGAGGAGCAGAAGAGGAGTTGCCCTCTACATGAAGAAATGGATAGATTGTGAAAAGCCGTCTCTGAAGAATAGCCACAAGCAGATTGAAAGCTTATGAGTAAGAATTAGAGGACAAGGCAACAAAGGGAACATTGTGGCTGGTGTTTACTACAGATCATTTGGTCAAAGGGAGCCTATTGACAAAGCCTCCTTACTCCAGCTACAGGAGGCATCATGCTTGCAGGCTTTCATCCTGCTGGGGGACTTCAGCCACCCCAGTATCTTCTGGAAAAGTAGTATGGCGAAATGTAGGCAAACCAAGTGGTAGATGCCACATCCCTGGAAACATTCGAAGCCAAATTATGTGAGGCTCTGTGAAATCTGATCTGGTTGAAGATGTCCCTGCTCCTTGCAGTGGGCTTGGGCTAGATGACCTTTAAAAGTCCTTTCCAAGCCAAACCATTCTATAATTTTATGAAATGTCAGTAACCAAACTTCCAGGATTTTCCCAAAGGTAGCTTCCTATGGACAACATCATTTAGCTATGAAGAAACCTTGCATGTATCCTTCTCCTCCTTCCACCTGCATATGGGCCAGATCCTACTACATTGGTAAGATCCAAAATTAATCACTTCTCAGGTACACTCTATACCTAGTAATGTTGGGATTTAAATCCTGGTTTAACTTCACTTACATTATGAAAATCATATAAGTAAAAAATTGAAGATGTAAAGTAGAATCAGCGCTACTTGGAATCATTTAAAACTTACAACAAAAGCTAAATTTTTTCCTGTAACTGGTATTCTTAAAATGGACTTATGGAAGTGGTTCGGCTTGCCTTGGGAGTTGATGGAAATCTTTCTCAGTTTTTTTTCTATCATTTTCCAGAACAATGTCTGAGAACGTAACGTTCTCTAGTGATGTTAGGCAAGTTGGACTTGTACTGCAGTTCAACAGTTGAATCACTCTTGGTGTGATGAAAAACAACACAGAGAACTGAAAACCTACTCTTTCATTATATAATGAGGAATTTTTCCTTAGACACTTATTAAAACATACATTTAGGATAAAAGTGAAGTCATCCATATGTCCATAGGTTGCTTGTGATTCCCCAATCAAGTATTTTTTTCCAAACAAAATTACAGAAAGTGTCAAATAATGAACCATAAAACCCACTAATAATAATAGTATTCATTAGACTTGTCCCACAAAGTTTCACTTGCAAGTGAACCCAAATCTTGTTTGTGCACTATAATCTAATGATCTGTTGCAGCTGGTAGAGTAGGAAGAAAGTCCCACTATATATTTTCTTAAATATCATAGTAACATCTTCCTACAAAGTATCATCCTGCCAAACCAGGATAGTCATGTGTTGGTGCATTTTGTTCTGTACCATCTTTGTTGTATTCCACGCTTACTTTCCAATAGTAAGAACTTGCTTTCAGGAGAAAGAGAAATTCCTGAGGAAAGACCGAAAGAATTAGAAAGGACTTCTAGTTGCAATCAAGATGTTGCAGTAATCTGTAATTTTTGTATAGAGAAAAATCCAGTCCATTGTTAAAAAACATAGCAATTGATTTACTTGTAGAGGACTCTCGGGGATCAACTGAAATGATAATGTTATTTTCAAGTGCTGCACTTTCCACAGTTTAAGAAATAGTTTTCTTTGTAACAAACTCCCCATGCAGATCTTTCTCTTCTCAGATAAATTCTATTTCATATAAAATAATTTAACGGATGCTGTCTTTAATGCTTTCTATCATTGTATATTTTACAGTTCTTGACTAAATTGAAATGATATCATGCAAATTTAATTTTATATGCCCAAGTATCACTAACATGTTTCAATCTAAATCAAACTGATTTGCAAGTCAAACAACATAACATTTCCCAGCAAATAGATAAGGCTCTGCTATATGCAAGTGTGTTTGCAAATGTGTCTCATAATCTTGGATCTGAGTTTTAGAAACCTGCAGTCAAGCCTCCTACCTACATCTGTGAACAAACACATAAGCAACTGGAGGTCTGTTTAAACCTAGCAGATGGACGGTCCTTGCATGAACAGATTGCAGGAGAGGCAGTGTGGGATGCAGCGCCATCCCTTTTGAACTGCAAACTCGAGCAATCTGAGGAAAAGCAGCACACAATTAAGGCTTCACATCTCTTTTTTTTTTTTTTTTTTTCCTAGATGAAGGCAAATTCTCTCCCACCCCACCTCTACAAAGTTGTTTTACTCAAGTGGATTGATTTGCAGTCATTTCCATTATGAGCAAATTGCTTCCTAATATATTTCCTGATCTGCAGGACATGCTGAAATGCCCACATTTTGCGAAAGATAAAAATATGCTTAGGGCTTGTATCTGTGAAGGAGAAAGATAGTTCTTGGATTTGATTTCTTCACAGCTGATCATTTTCTTTGGCTTGGATATGTAGTGACACTTTGCATTTCAGTTCGATTTGACTGCACTTCCCACTTTTTGCAAAGGGTGCTGTAAGCTCAAGATAGAGGCTTTTGTGAACAAACTGCAGCACTGTCTGAACTAATTTCACTAATGAAGGCAGAGAGGCAGGTAAAATGATGTGTTCTTCCTTGCTTGTGTTTGTGGATCATTCTAGTTCTTCCTTGACTCCCTCCACAGCTCCTCATGCACCTTTATGCAAAACTTAAAGTTCTGAAAAATCTCTCCATTGTGTATTTTTGGGTCTTGCATCACTGAAACTCATACTGCCTCTCTTCTGCCAGTGGATGCTGTGTGTTTTTTCTCAGCTTCTCATAAAATCAACACTAAACTTCTTTATATCACTGCATAATTCACTGTGTGATCTCCCTGAATTTAACATCAAAGACCTTGATAAATTCATACTAAAGGGACAATCATATCAAATAAGTCCATTAGGAATGCAGTCTTTTGCTATACAACTAAATATGTCATACTCAATACATTACAAATCAATACAGCCTTGTTTCTAAGGCATTACTGTGCTGTAATGGGTCTTTAAGAAGCCCATTTTCATCCATATAAAATTTAATCTAAGGGAAAAATATTTTTTTAAATATTGTTCCATTCTTTTTAGTGAATAGATTAATAATTGAACTGACAAAAGCTGTTCAGTTTTCAACTCTTACTCTGGTTTTTGAGTATTGAAATCCTGTTGACTTATTCTGTCAGTGGTATCAAGGTTAAAGAAGGAAAAATGCATTCTAATAACCAATCAATTAGCTCAGCACCATCATTAATATCTATGTTTGTGTCATTTGGGTATTGATAGTGAAAAGAGAGACCACAGGTTGTCTCATACTGGTAAGAAATGGATATAAAATCCTACTACATGAAACCAATAGCATTTTTATACCCTTGTTGCACAATGGGTGCAACAAGATGGTCCCCATCTCCACTGTGTTGTTCAGGCATGATAAGGTAGAGGAGTGGGGAGAGAAGGAGTGAAATTGAGCCTGGGAGAAAATGTAATTGTGTTTGACAAGGGGTAAAAGCAAAGGCAGACTAATTCACATAGTACATGTTCATTTGTTAAATAAAAGTATTAGGACATACTATGATTGGAGGGTTTTTTTCCCATCTTCTTTATTACTATGAAGATGGCACCAAAATTTCTTTGTGCCTGGCAAGCATTTGTTGAATAAGAGCAAATAATTTGAGCCATATTATATCATGTATTTTAAATATTGAAATGTGCACACTCGTAAAGTCCTCCCTGACCTATAACAATTGCTATCCATATATTTTTTTAACTTCTAGCAGAAGTTTAGTAGTAGTTAGAACTGGAAAGTCAAAAGAGATAGAAATGCAGACTCATAACCAAGTTAAATAGAAATGTTAGTCCTTTGTAACATTTCAAGTTTTCTTACGAAAACGTTTTCATTGTGTTTGTGTTGCTGGATTTCCCCTATACCTATACCTCTACTTACTCAGAACAAATTTCCACAAATGAGCTTCACAGAAGATTCACAGAAAAGCTGAATGAAAAATTAAGCAGAATAAAGAGGATGCCATAAGACAGTAAAATATCAAGGGGAAATCTTGCATCCTTTAATAGTGTAGTACACAAAAGAGCAAAGCAGAAGTTCAACACTAGGCAAATTACTATTTCTCATGTTCCTGATAGAAAACAATATTCACTTTTTTTTCATTGCAAGTCATCCGGAGAAACATTTCGGAAGATACTATTACAGATGTTTTAAATCAAGTTGATCTCCTGCTCTCTAAATATTAGCAACATCTGCATGTGATTTTAATGCTCATGAAATGTGCCAGACCATCAGTCTGGCAGAGTGAAATCTCTTTATTACCCATTGATCCAGTTTAGAACTGGCAGAGAATAATTCTCTGCCACCACCAACCAATGCTCTCACCTGGCAGAAACACTTCTGTGAGTGGGTTATTTTTGGATTGTTAACTCCCAAGGATAAGGAGTATGTCTTTATTTGTTTTTCTGAGTCAAGTGTAGTGTGAAGCACAGCACAGAGATTCAAACTATATTTAGCAATAACAATAGGAACAATAATTACTGATATGATAAAGTGATGTTTAGCCTTGCTGTTGTCCTTGTTAAGATTGCCAAATAGTTGATAGTTGTTTACATACAATGATCTGCAACTGCTTCAATTGCAGCTATCTGTGACTTTTTATTCAGAAGGGAGGTGCTTGCTTTCTCTCCTTAAGGTGAGGAGTAAACATTCTTATTTTGTATCAGCCACTATAACATAAGTCATATATTTTCACCTAGTAACTTCTGAGGGGAAAAGGGCTGTTCTTTCCTTGTTTGTAAATGAATATTACCAAGTCAAATAACACATGGTTGAGCTTTAAACTACTTTTTAAAATAAATCCATTCTTAAACCAAGAACTCATGTTGTTACAGGGGTATTGCATGCTTTGACATACTGTTTAAGTGTTAGTTATCCTCCACATTAAAAAGTTGCATCTTATTTCCAATTCCATTTTTCCTACTCTCAGCACATTTGTTTCCACAGAATTTGAATCAAAACAACCTCCAAGTCACTTCACATATGCAGGTTTGATATTAATAGCCCTATAAACATCTTGGTTGTCAGTGCTGTAAAGTGGAATAATGTGGGGGGTAAAAAAACAACATCACAGCTGAAATGTTACATTTTTGCCAGTTTTAGAAAATGAAAGAAGATGATAGGTTTTGTTTTGTGGTTTTGAAATAGTTCGATCTCAGTAAAATAGCTCAGAATTATCTTTTTGGTCACTGTGAGAATATGGCCTTTTAAGAAGCAGTTTATTAATACATTCAGGATTTTGAGGGCTTCCCTGCTGTGTCATTAGACTCAGTAAAGACACTGTATACATATTTCCATGGTAGTACAAAGTTTCACATTCCTTAATCTCTGCTCTGGAAAGACTTTTGCTGAAGTCAAAAGAAGGTTGTTTTATTGGGTAAATAAATACTGTTAAACTGCTATAGGATAGCTCTTCATATTAGTAGAATTGTTTCCATGTAGTCCTGATTTACTCTTGTAAACATGAACAGGGTGTTTAATCAAGTCTTAAGATAATTTCTTCCTGCATGTTTTCAATGGCTAATGTGTTAAAGTGAATGATTTTCAGGCATAATCCAGGTTGTTTCATTAATATTCCTCTTTGATCAAAATGGGGACCAAAATATGGAGAGGCAGAATGATTTAGGCAATACCTCTAGCTCTTACACAAGACTTTTTGAACAGGCTGTCATGTATCCACAACATCAGAGATATGGTAACTGAGAGGCTAGTCAATTTGCATTCAGCAGCTGAGATAAAAGTTTCCTTATATTTCAAGTATTCCTCTGCACTTGCTCAGCCATCAATGCAACAGAGGGCTCCAGAGCAGCCTGATAGCCACCACATCCTGTGGTACGGGGATTTGAACTGATTGGCACTAAAGAGGATGGCTAAAGTCCCACTTTCTACACAAAACGTTCCTGTGCTTGGTCTTCAGCATATTCATTCAGCCTGATCACTATCACAGAAAAATAACGCTCTAGGAAAATCAGAGAAAAGCAAAATAAAAGATTATTGGAAAGGAGGTAGGAATAAGATATCTATAGGTTTGGGCCTGCTCTCAATACAGCAAAGGCACCAACAAACTGGAGTGAGTTTAGTGGAAGGCCCCTGGGTGCTCATGTCCACTCGTATCAGATGCAGGGGTGGCCTCTGTGAGGAGATGCCAGGAGCTGCCCTGTGCCGGACACAGCTGGTTCCAGATGGTTCCAGCCGACTCCAGACAGGTCCAGTGGACCCATTACAGGACACAGCTGAGCCCATCAGCCAGACTGGTGGCATCTCTGGGAAAGCACATTTAAGCAAGAGCAAAAGCACTTGCACAGGCAGCGAGAAGTCTGGAAAAAAGTGAGAAACCATCCTGCAAGGACCAGGGTCAGAGAAGAAGGAGGAGAAGGAGATACTTCTGGTGCTGGAGCAGCCCTTGCAGCCCTTGGAGAGACTATAGTGGAGCAGATATTTCCCTGCAACCCATACAGGAGTCCACACTGGAGCAGGTTCGCCCTGACAGACTGCAGTCCATAGAGAGGGCCCATGCTGGAGCAGGGGGAAAGTGCAAGGTGCTACTGTTATGGACTGACTGTAATTCCCCTTTCCCCATCTCCACTGTGTTGTTCAGGCATGATAAGGTAGAGGAGTGGGGAGAGAAGGAGTGAAATTGAGCCTGGGAGAAAAAGAGGGGAGAGAGGAAGCTGTCCAGATATCAGGATACACTTTTTCCCCACAAGGAGAGCCAGGCACTGGAAGAAGTTGCCCAGAGAGGTTGCTGCTTTGAAGATTTTCAAGCCCCAACTGAGTAAGCCCCCGAGCAACCTGGTCTGACATGACAGCTGACCTGGCTTTGAAGCAGGAGGTTAGACTAGAGACTAAGAACATATTTTAGTCTTACAGTGATATATCAGTAAGAAAAGACCTCTAAACCCTCCTACTGTTTTAGTACAAAGAAAGTTAATAAATGTATCTTCTCTTTATGATTTTTCTAGTCTATGAACATGTTCCTTTTTTAAAACTATTGCCCAAAGTACTGAACATTCAAGTTAGTAAATTCTTATCCTGCAGCTACAATTGCTTTCCAGATGCAAATTTTTGTGGTTTACTGTAAAGTAATCCTCATCTCTTCAATAGACACATTCTTAAGCATCCTTCACAGTTAAAGGAATTCAAGTTCTTCTCTACTCCTGAGATATGAGAAGGTTCCATTGTGGGTAGGATTTTTTTTCAACATATAGTTGCTGTTTCTCTCAGTTGTACAACATAATCCACCTATATTAGTGTCTGAAGCTGTGCAACAGCTGGATCTTGAAATCCATGTGTTCTCTTGTATGTCTTTGTTCTTGCTTCTACTCCTTCGTAACTTAGCTAAGTTACAGTTAAGGAAGAACATCACATTTGGTTTATAATGACATCAAATATATTTTCCAATATCATTACAATGTTCCTTATGTTTTTGTGTTTCCTTTTTTTTTTTTTAACCTTTGAGGCTTTCTTATATTTGCTAGATACAAAACAGCCTAGTGAAAGAAGGCTCAGGCAGATAGCTGAGAAGTGAAAAACTCCTTGGTATTTGGAACTATTTTTGACCTAAATAATATGGATAATTTAAAATGTAGCAGAAAGCAGCTAGCCACTTTACTTTCCATGACAGAGCCTTTAAAAAGTCCAGCTGTAATAATTTTAATTCTGTTTTCTCTTTCATGAACAGTGAAATCATCACATTCTTATAAAAAAACATTGAACAAAATAGTCTAGCTCCCTTTCAGGAAAAAAAAAAAATCTATCTTCACTTGAAATTCCTGTATCTGATGTTTGATTAGAGAAAAAAAATGCTGAACATGAGTTTTCATGTGACTCAGAACTCTGAAGCTGTCACTTGATGATGGATCAATACCTTGCATTTGCAGAATTTGTTGGAAACTTGTTTTATGTAAAGATTATAGTCATAAAGCAATTTGAATACATTATAATGGAAATAGATTGCCTAAATGTACAAATCCATTATGAAAAGATCTGGATAGGACTTAAAAATGTCTTTAATAGAAAACAGTCAGAGACTGACGCTATAAGTCTTTTCTTAAGAAAACTATTCATTGAACCATGGAGGAAGGTACAGATTCTGGTACAGAAAATTAGGTTACATTTCTAGGGGATGTTACGGTGGGGGTCTGTTACAGGCCACCTGGCCAGGAGGACAGAGCAGATGAGGCGCTCTATAGCCAGATAGGAGCAGCGTCGCGGTCACAAGCCCTGGTCCTCATGGGCGACTTCAACCACCCTGACATCTGTTGGAGAGACAGCACGGCAGGGCACAGGCAGTCCAGGAGGTTCCTGGACTGCGTGGATGACAACTTCCTCCTGCAGGTGATAGAGGAACCGACGAGGAGGGGTGCCATGCTCGACCTTGTGCTCACCAACAGGGAGGGGCTGGTGGGGGATGTGAAACTGAAGGACAGCCTGGGCTGCAGCGACCACGACGCGGTGGAGTTCAAGATCCACGGGGCAGCGAGGAAGCTCCATGGCAAGCTCTCAGACCTAGACTTCAAGAAGGCGGACTTCGGCCTCTTCAGGGACCTGATGGGCAAAGTGCCATGGGAGGCGGCCCTGGAGGGAAGAGGGGCCCAGGAAAGTTGGTCCACGTTCAAGGAGCACCTCCTCCAAGCTCAGCAGAGGTGCATCCCGACGAAGAACAAGTCGGGCAAAAAGGCCAGGAGGCCCGCGTGGATGAGCAAGGAGCTCCTGGACCAACTGAAAGTGAAGAAGGAAGCCTATAGAGGGTGGAAGCAGGGACAGGTAGCCTGGGAGGAATACAGAGAGGCTGCGCGGGTGGCCAGGGATCGGGTGAGGAAAGCTAAGGCCCTGATGGAATTGAATCTGGCCAGGGATATAAGAAGCAACAAGAAAAGCTTCTACAGGTATGTAGGGGACAAAAGAAAGCCCAAGGAGAATGTAGGCCCCCTCCGGAAGGAGACTGGTGTCCTGGTTACCCAGGACATGGAGAAGGCTGAGGTACTCAATGACTTTTTTGCCTCAGTCTTCACCAACAAGGGCTCTTGTCTCACCACCCAAGCTGTGGAAGGCACAGGCAGGGACTGCGAGGATGAAGAACCTCCCACTGTACTCAAAGAGCAGGTTCGGGATCATCTGAGGAACCTGAAGGTGCACAAGTCCATGGGGCCTGATGAGATCCATCCGCGCGTCCTGAGGGAACTGGCGGATGAAG
>JAAGAY010010425.1:0-14155 GCA_011801015.1 Ardeotis arabs | reverse complement strand
TGGCGCCATGCTGACAGCCGTGGGCTGAACTGTGCTCCCCCTCCCCCAGCGACACTAGTTTAAAGCCCTCCAGACAAGGCTGGCAAGCCTCTGGCCAAGGACCCTCTTCCCCTTCTCGGTTAGGTGCACGCCATCCACCCCAAGCAGCCCGGGCTTCTGAAAGCACGCCCCGTGGTCGAGATACCCATCCTTTGATTTCTTCAGACAATTTCAACTCCCCATCCTTTGATTTCTTCAGACAAAGGTAGGTCTTTTGATTTGATTTCTTCAGATCAGGGTTGGATACCCTTTCTCAAGGACTGATTTTACTCAAATACAAAGTTATTGACCTCAACAGAAGAGCATGGTGAAGCAATCCCCATTTAAACCATCAGCATAGCCCTGCAACAACCTCACATCAGCTGGGAGCACAACCACACCCATCACTGCTAACATGCAAACTTTCTGCTCCTCTCCAATTCCTGCCCTTTCCTTGAGAAACCTGTAGCTGAGGTTGCTGAAAGTCTATGACTGGTGTCATAAAGAAGATCTGTCAAAAGGAAATGATAGTTCCTCTCTGATACTAAAATGTATTAATGTATAATTAGCATTAGCTTTTCTAACTGTTTGCAGTAACAAATACTATATTAATCAAAACAATATTATATGCTGTATCTAATATCAAACACACAACTCTAGTCATTATTAAAATGCTGGTACTCTCCTTCTACTTATTAATAACTGTATACATTGAAATTAACAGTCTAGTAGTAAACAAAGCTGCTCATTTTTTTGCAAGAACCTCTCATGCTCACACAGCAGAATAATAAAGAATGTTTAGTTCTAATGGCATCCTGGCAAAAGAATATTTGGTTCTAATGGCATCCTGGCAAGGAAAGCGGGAAAACAAGGAGCTCTACCAGAACAAACACCGTTTCAAATATCAAAACTTCAACATCAACAGCTTGGGAATGAACCACGTACTCAGATTTTTCAGTAAATAGATTTAAAAACCTGACTTGTTTGGTTATCATTTACTATTTTTTTTAACTTTATTTTTTTTAACTATTTTTTAATTTAACTTTTATTACTTCCTATGCTTCTGCTAGGAAACAAACAAAAACATTGCAAAGATGATCAGGCAAATATTTTCCTCAGAAACATGCCCTTAGGCTGATCTAATGGATAGTGATAGAGTGTGGTATATTTTGCAAAAACAGACATCATTTTATGGTGTCCCTATATTTATGGACTACATGGGAAATACTACCTTGTACAATATAGTGTATTTTATTTGTCTACTATATGCTACTATTGCGAAAATACAGTCTTGTCTTACATATTCAACTCCCCAAAAATTATTTCTTGGCTCCTAATAGACAACAAATATTTGGAAATTTCATACAGAATGAATATATTATATGTAAAATCTAAATGTCTAGATACGCCAGACTTATCTGCTTTGTCACCATTGCACAGGGTTTATATAACATTCCTCCAAAGTTGTCCAGTCATCTCTGTATCATTATTACAAATTAATTACTGGCTCCATCTTATGGTTAAAGTTTTGATGAGTTTGTAAATAAAAATGCCAGTGATTTATCTCAGAGCCCTCAGAGCATCTACAGCCCTGCCTGTCCCTGTCCATTCTCTGGGCTTCCCCCTACCTACTCAGGGCCCAGGACCCCATCTTAGCCCCCTGGGGCCCTCAGCCCCTGTCCCAGCGATGCTGCAGCAGGGCCCATCTCCAGCTCCACACAGCCCTGCCCTGCCCAGCCATGGACCCCGAGCCAGGCCCAACCACAGGCCCACAGCCTGGCCCGGCCTCAGCCTGGCCTCATCCCCATGACCTTGCCCGGCCATGACTGGACGCTGAAGCTGCTGCAGTTGCCCATCCCAGGCACACAGGAGTGCCATTCCCACCACTGATGGGGCAATCGCAGCCTTAACGCTGTGTCTAGTGTCTTTACTCACTGATTCACTTCAGAAGATGACTTAGACTCAGGTCAAAACCTACCCCAAATTGAACTAAAAAAGCCCAAACCTGTCCATACTATGGTCTAATGGGAGGAGTATGAGCAGAAATTTTTACCAAATCCTTTAAGATTGTGACTTTGGCATGTTAGTTAAAACGACAAGCTCACTGATACCCACCTGATGAACGCTTTACATCAATTGTTCACGGCATTAGCACAAGACATCATTGCACAACTTTCTCTTAGAGCCCTTTTTTAGAATTTTCTGTGTGACAATTTGCTCTCCAGCCAACAAAAAAAGCTAAGTCTTCATGATCATAACATGGCACGCTCATCTTTTACGTTATTAGTTGTACTACAGTGCTAGTGAGAGAGCTAGCAACTCTCTCATGTCATCTATTTAAGGGAAAAAGTACAAGTTAAACAAAAAGAGGATCAAAGTGACATTTTGAAATACATCTGACCCCAGCATTGTTTAATAGTGCTCTATTATTTATTTTCTTTGATTACCAGGTTATCTTTTTAATTGTCTTCTCTGATTTTAGAGCTACTACAAATAGGGTGTTAGGAACCTTCGAACATCTGTATTTGGCAGAGGAAAGAAGGAGTGAGTTAAGCTCAAATACACAATATTTGGGAAAGCAAAAGATAAGTGTCAATTAGATTTAAGAAGGAAAGGGTCACAAGGGTTTCACACAAAATCTCCAGATATGCACTTTGGGATACAGAATTCTTAGAAAGCCATGGACATATTTTCCACATTGAGCTGATATTTTCACCAGAGATACTTTGTTCTTCAAGCACTCTCCTTTCTACCCTAATCTAATCAATCCAGAGCTGAGGATGCAAATATTAATTTCAACAGATCTTGAATAAAGAAGAACACACACTTCCTATCATCTACTCACTGAAGAGAGAAAAAGAACTGTAATGATCGACATAGGAATCCTCTGGATCATGGAGAACCTACTTTATTAAAATTAATTTATGTAGATGGAGGAAATGGGCAACATACTCCTCCAAGTCATTATTTCAGGCCTCAGCTGAATGTAGAGTATTTTGAATACTCCCTGGCTCTTCAACTCTCAGGGAAGATATTGAGCCAGTAAATCTTCCAGCTGAAATTCCTTTGAGTAATGGCTCAGAGCAATGTTATGACTTTCAAAACGAATAATCTTGAGCTGTTGCCCATAAGGCCAAATTTGGCATTACATAGCACCTAATTAGGGGTAACAGCCTAATGGTATAATAATATACAATTGTGTGTTTCTGGGTGAAACAATCTGCGAAGTTTCTATGGATTAAGTACAAAGGCTTATTTCCTCTAAATAAGACTAAAATTCTGTAAAGTATTTAATCAGATTAAAAGGTAAATACTGAGATAACATATAAAAGATCAAACTAGCAATCTTGTTTCCACTTTTCACTTCTGTCTTTTTACAGAATGGAGGCAGCGATGTTTTGTATGCAGCAAATTAAAGTGGGTAGCTGGACTTCATGGGAAAACAGAAAAGGCATGAGAAAAACTCAGGCATATAGTTTTTCCGGAGTGTAGCCACTGACAAAGGTCAGGAAAGGAAGAAGCAATGTCGAGCAGACAGGAACTAAGAAAAAATAACAGAACAAAAAGTATTTTTTTTTGGCCAGAGTTTGATTACTAGAACTTGATCCTCCCGGCACAGGTAAATCATAATCTGCCGTTACTTCTAACTACAAAACTACCACAAAATTTTCCCATTGTCTACGGCATACCCTGTTTATCTGAGAAGGAGATTAATTTGCTACCTTTATAAATTGTTTGGCATGTGTATGCATTCACCAAGACTATGCCTCTTAACTTACAACCCTCACATTCAAAACCATATTGTTTTTAAAAAAAATACCACGGCATATTGAAATAACCTGTATATTTAGTAAGAGAAATCTGTGAAAAGAACATACTTTTTTGCTCTGTCACACATTTATTTACATGTCAGAAATCTGACCTCTATCCTGCTTCCTATCTCATTTTGACTTTTCTCTTTAGCACTCCTCAAAGTATTTGCTTTCAAAACATATTTTAGTTACCTTCTCTGACTCTCACTTACCTGCTGAGCTCATAAATGTAAACAGTTAGCCTAGCAAATCAATAAGTAACTTCACATTTGCTGAAAACAAAATTAGTTGCTGAAGTACAAAATAACAGTTGTACTGCTAATCCTTTCCATTATTTCTTACCACAACTTTCTTAGCTTTGCTGGCACTGATTTAGAAAGAGTTTGGGAGAACATGGGTTTTTCCACTGAAAGGACAGCATTAAGGACTGTGGAAATCTGCTTCTGGGTTTCAGGAGCACTACTCCAACAAAAGTAACAAAATGTATTAGACGTACTGTTTAGGATGTGCTATGAGCTAAACTCGTACAGAAAAAAAAAAAATCAAGGCACCTAAAAATTTTCAAGTTATGCCAAAAATAACAGTAGTGAGGAAGTACTGGCCTACACCAGATCACTGTGAGAGACCAGTCACTAACAGAAGTCCCCCCAGCTGCTGCATTAGAAGACACCATTCCAGCACCTGGTGCATGAGATTGCCCAGGACTTCAGTTAACAATCTGTACTGCCAGAGCTCCGTCATTGGAAGAAGTATCTGTCACCTGGGAAGAAGGTTGTGAGACACATCTCATGGGTCTCTTAGAGGACAAAAACCCCATGTCTAGTTAACACAAGTGAGGGATGATGTCAGGGGACACGTCATGCCCAAGCACATCCAGGTCTTGGTCCATGTGTCCTGGTCCATTGCATTAGTTACACCATAATTTTCTTGCCATTTTTCTCTTACAGAAAGCAATAGGAATCATGGAATGGTTTGGGTTGGAAGGGACCTTTAAAGATCATCTAGTCCAACCCCCCTGCAAGGAGCAGGGACATCTCCAACCAGATCAGGTTGCTCAGAGCCCCATCCAGCCTGACCTTGAACCTTTCCAGGGATGGGAGATCTACAACTACAAAGAATACTATCTTTAACATCAGTAAAAGCAGATTTTCACAAAGAATAAGCAATTAAGATACAAAACAATAACAAAAGAAGAAACTCTGAAGAAAGCTATACCAAAATAAGCTTTCAGAATGCAGCAGGCACCTGCTTTCAGTGATTTAACCAAAGCAGCCTTGCAACTGCAGTCACAGAGCTCTTAGAGGCAAAACCTTGTAACACAATTAACTTCATTGAAAGCCTCGTTAGAAGTAGTGAGGATTAAGCATGACCAAGTACAGTAAACAGACGCACAGAGCTACATAATGTTTTACACACCTACTCCAGCCCTCCCGTTCTTGGTCTCAGAGCTCCTAATGAGATGATAAGGCTTGCAAAATGAGATGTTCTGGTGGCATCTGTTTGATGTCTCTGTGGAAACTTTATTTGACTTAGGCTGGTCACTTAACATTTGGATAAACTGATAGTTTCTCTTGCTTACCCAGTGTTGGAGCTAGTAACCACTTCAGTAGGATTTAGGGATAGACGCAATCGAATGTGGCTGATTTACTACTAATGCTACCTGTAAAAGTACTACAATAGAAATATATCAGACATGTAAATGACTAGTTCTGTAGAACTGTGATTTGGATTTTTTAAATTAAAAAAATGAGTCATATAAGGAACGGAAAGTAAGCAGAAAGTACAAAGTAAAACCTGAAGGAATACTAAGATAAAATACAGAAAAGAGGGAAGAGAGAAAAAATGTCCTCCACTTTCTGCAACTAGACCAAAAAGTCTGTTAATATGTATTGACTGCCACTCTAAAAGGCTATTGTCTGCTTCCTTAACTGAATTACTGACAGTAACATACAAGGGTTGGTTTTTTTTTTAACAATCACTTTACCTGTTAATTAGAATTTACTACGCTACATTCAGTGTGCATTGAACAATGTCACGGAATGTTTATGCATTGTCTAGATACTTCTGGATGTACCATTATTCCACAAATCCATGGCCTATAACAAATGAGATCATCCTTTTCTTCTCTTTTTTTTTTTCTTTTTCCATGTCAAGGGAGTTTCAGGGATGAATTTAAGTCCTCAATTTTGTATTTTTCAAGAGATAGCAAATGGGGTCAAGTCTCATACTGATAGACATTGCAGCTTTCATGATATAAAGGTCAGATTTCATGACACCAAAAGCTTATCAGGAGATTTTCCTCTTCCTTAGAGCATACTTCATTTTCTGAAGAAAATGCTGTTCAGTAGCATGGAGAGAGACTGCAGAAGCAGCAATTTGAACACTATTTTGTAGAAGGAGAGGGAGTCAGATCCGATTTCCACTGAAATAATTGGAAAGAGTCACTAATTTCCCGAGAAGCTAGATCAGATTAAAAAAAAAAAAAAGCAAAATAAGTGACAGATCTTAACAGAACTACGGCTGGTAGGAAGGTTTACTGACCTGCTAAGTCATGTAGTGATCCATCCCAAAAAAGTGCCTGCTGGAGAACTTTCTCGCTGCCCAATGATAGTTGGCATCCCCAGTATCCCACTTATCTCTTTCAATATCATTTACTGTTATGTATTCACAATTTTATCTTTTGCTTTCCTTCAGTGAAGTCCAGATGATTAATCTAACAATAACTTTGATTTTGCTCAGATGAAGTACATTAGAAATTACAACACAACTAGAAGGAGAATAGAATAGCATTTGGTCGATGGGAACAGTTTTCATTGTTTCTTCTAACAATAACAAGGGGTGCACTTGACTTAGTGATCTACATAAATATGCAGCAGTAATAGATCAGTTTCACCCTTATTTGCACTTTGCTAATTTACCCTCTTGCCTCTTAGAATGATGTGTAATACAGTTCTCGGCTTCAGAAACAGTCTTAAAAATATTCTCCCTCTTCTTTCTCTCTCATGTCCACTAATTGTTGGAAGGACAAAAGTAATTTAAAAACAGTGTGTTTTGCAGTAACAATGAGATTTTTTTAACAGACTAGAAAAGCAGGACACGAACAGGCATGAGCTTTAATTTGATTAATACACATTTTTTTAGAAATCTGAGTCACCAAGGAAATAATACATTCTGTTTGCATTTTTTTAGCCAGGCAAAATTAAATAAAACAAATATCATTCATACATAAGAAGGAAAGAATTACAGTTACAAATTTTAAGTCAAATTTTAAAAACAAAATAATATGTACAGCATAGTTTATAATAATAATAATAATTTCCTTTTTATCAGCCATGAAGCAGCCATTTTATTACCATCTTCTTTTACACTGATGGAAGTGATTTCACTTAAAATGACACCAAAATCAGTATTTCACAATGAAAGTGGGAAAGGTCTCTGAATAGTATATTTAAGAGTGGGTAAATACTGTAAATTGAGATTAGAAGTAGAAAAGTCCATTTACTTCCATTTGTACTCAACTAAACCATTGATAATATTGCTGTCTTATAAAAAGAGGAAAAAACTCTTTCCTTTGTATATTAAAGGAAACTATTGAATAAATCATTTAAATACAAGATTCTATTTCATTTGGCATTAAAGAAAGCTTCTGGATGTGGCAAAATTAGCAAAACACCAAAAATATTTTAATGAGGGTTCTGTGATTACAAAACATCCTAAATGTCTCTGTATTATTTCATCAATAGAAAAATGGTCTTGAGCCCTTCATCTGGACAATATTTTCTGTCCATATTCATGGTACAGTTCTACATTACTTTTAGCCTAAGAATTTTTCCATAATGGGATCATAGTGTAAGTATTCTTTCCAAACAAGTTTCACACACGAACATCAGCTGTAATACTGCAGGTGAAAATTAAGTCTATATTAGAACCTACTGCTCTGTGTCGTTTTCCCCCAAGAATCATTTCAAGTGTTACTAGGTTATTTCCTTGTATGTTTAATAGCGATTTATACATAAATGGTGCCTTGCAGTCAGGTGATTGCAGAACTGGAGGTAAAATAAACCTTTTTTTCTTAAGATTACCACAAGAGTTAAAAAGAATATTTAAATCCTCATCCATATGAATTCATGAACAGTTGAAAACACATCTCAGGACAACTCTGTAGAGCAGCGAAAGAAAACATAATAGAAATATGATTCTGCAAGGTTTCTTGTAGACATGGAGAGATAAATACATGTAAAGAATAATGACCCACGTCCAGAAGATTCTGCTCTTTTCTTATACTGACAAATTGCCTACAAACTACTAAGTATTGCCTAGCTAGAGGCTGAAATTTGAAGCCCTAAATGTATTCCATTCACAGATACTGACAGTCTTCAACATTTACTCCCTCTCCTCCTACCCATCTTTCTCTGCCTCTAATATTAATAATTGGGTACTTGTGGTGGTTTAGCCTGAGTCACCACACAGTTTCTTACTCACCCTCCCCCTACCCAGCAGGATGGGGGAGAGAAATTGGGAAGAAAGGAAAACTCTTGGGTTGAGATAAAAACAGTTTACTAAAATACTAAAACCAGCTTGTATAAATCTCCAAAATGTTGACTGCTCTAGCAGAAATGCCATGGCAGATCCTGTGCGTTCAGTATAGCAGTACTTTTTACGAGGTTTCATTTAAGCTGAGTTGAAATGAAAACATTATTGTGAGAACCTCAAGCTTGTAAAGATTTCCAATACGGTTTCACAACAGGTTGGTAAAAAGCTTCGATGTTGACTTGTGGAGTGAGATGCAATTACCAGGTGTTTCAAATGTGCTGGCAACCATCAGCTCATAGTTCTCATGAAAACGATAAATTACCATGCAAAAGTAATGCAGAGTGATTACATTTAGAATAATTATGGTAAAAAGTAATTAAGTAAAAAGAGAAGAGTACACAGAATCATTTTATTTCTTTCTCTAACAGTGGCAACCCATATGCCACAGATTTCAATCAAATTTCTTAATCATCCTAAGATCTTTTCAGGATGTAGCCCGCTTACAGAGTTATTCTAGATACATCTTCCAATGATCACTTGCAGACTAAAAGATAGCTCATTTTTGTGATGGTTTTTCTTCGTATCTGCATAGCTCTCATACTATTAATTACAAAAGTAAGAATGCTAATAGACTAAGGCCAGAAGGGACCACTGTGATCAGCAAGTCTAAATACTCTCACGCATAAGCTGCATTTTTTTTTCTCATCACAGTGCTACCACCTAGTCCATATTTTGAGATTTAAATACATAAAATCTTTTGAGAAATACCCAAATGTGATTTGAAGCAATATGAATATATCACATTTGTTCATTAAAGCATTCTAGGGTTATTTATACCCATGACTTACTGAAAAGATTTCCACTTCGTTTACAGATTTAACTGTTAAAGCTTAATTTCACTGTACTGGGTATTGCTAACTCATCCACTCATTTAAGAGTGGCATAGCATTAGGTATTTCTCTGGTTGTATGGCTACAGAGCTACATTGTAATTAAGCCACTTCTTAATCATATCCCTCTAAGCTGAATTCCTGACTTTCTTCAGCTTGGGTATTTTGGGATTTTTTTTTGTGCAAAAGCCCCCTTGTTTGCAACAGTGCTTCCAGGGACACAACCGCGACATCCTGAATTCACAATTCCAGGGTTTATGCAAGTCCTCTCTGTTATACTGAGTTGGAGGTTATTTTTAATTAAACTGACAATTTTGGAATCATCATTTCCCAGTGTAATAATCAGTTCTTAAAGTTTCTCTCGTGTTCTTCATTCCTAAGTGTATGACTTTTCATTTGACTGTATTAAAACTACCAGTTTGCTAAATTGTGAAATTGAATGTAACACAATACTGTCATGTCATCACCTTATCTATAAATGTCACATCTGCAAGTCATCAGCAAGAATTTTGTGTTTTCTTTCAGAATCCTTACCTTAAACTTAACCAGGCTGATAAATTCTCTACAGGCATTGCTAGAAACATCCATGTAGCTCAGATGATTTATTACTAAAAGAGAGTTCATTTTTTTTTTTCTCAGCAAATTTTAAATATGGTTTGATGTTTATCAGGGAATGGAATAATCATGCAGCGGAAATTGTACAGTTTTCCAAGAGGCGAACGCTGCACTTAAGGAAATACTTCTATAAAATGAGACCTCAGTCTGCATCCGGAAAATGTATCTGGCCAAAATGCACCAATGTATCTGCAAATGTCAAGTACCTACGCATATACAAATAACTGTTTAAGAATTGCACAGCAAAATTGAGAGATGAAAGTACACATCATTTTAAATCCATGCTGTAGCGTTTACTTTTGTTTTCAAAAGTAGGTGTAGGACTGATTGTTTTCCGGTCTCATGCTCATCTAGCTATTTTTACTGTATTGAAATAGCCATTGCTGAATGTTAATGCAAATCTACACACAAATATACACCAATTTGACCACCTCCTTCCGAAAGTGGAGACACATACAGGTTTTCATATAATAAAACAGGTTTGGATTTCACATCATTGGAGAGCTTTGTTTCTTTTCATATTCAGAGACATGGATCTGGCTCTGTTTGTATGTCTCTTAAGCAACACATACATTACAGAGTTTTAAATTGCACTTGAGTAAGAAATATCAATGAATTCCATCAATTTCAATTGACTTCTACCAGCCTGAATGAAAGGAATGAAAGGAGGACCACGCCTCCCACAGTTAAGTACTTGAAAATGAGAATGTTTTTTCTATCAGTTAAATTTTCAAAAAGGTATTTTCAACCCATAAGGACATCTAGCCATGAAACTCTATTGAGTTTTGTGTACACTATTTTTTCTGGAAGTTTTCTTGAGGGCACTGCTTGTTTTCAAGTATTACGTAAGCATTTTGTAAGAAAAGCAGTTTGTATTTCGTATAACAGAGATAAGCAGAGATGGTACAGACCTATTGAAAAAATCACTTGAAAATTCATGCAAAGTCCAGTATATCTTAAAACAACTGCATGTTACTTTACATTCATTAAACACTGAAACAAACACATGATTTTAATTTTCTGGTCTTCAACATCTGTACCTGTACTGAATAGATAATGCTAACACAAGCTCTGTAAGCTAGAAGCTGTTATTTTCTCTGCTTTTATCCTTTCCGAAAATACCACAGATATCATTAGGTTCAATGTGACACATTGTCCTGTGAAGCAACCATGAAGATAACAATGTCTAAAACAATCCATTCACAACATTATTTTATAAAAAGATCCCTCTTCTTCCCTACAATGTGAGATTAAAAGTAAAATTTATTTCACTGCAACATTAAATATACAAAGCTTAATGTTTATCGCTTGAACATAGTGACATTTTAAAAAAATGAAGATATAATAAATTATGAAAATAATAAGGTCTTAAGAAAGACATACATGCATACAAAGTGAAACTGAATACAAAGCTCAAACGATGGTAACTTAAAGCATCTAATTAAAATGTCTAATCTTGCAAAAAAAAATAAATGGTTTTGAAAATATGTTTTTTTCAATGTTTAAATTTAGAAAAATACTTCAGAGGAATTTGTAAATAATCAAAAATTCAATTAATTTAATAATACAAAATACTGGAAGAATATTAAAATTGCAGATGGGAACACTCAACTAATTAAAGTTGCTCCATATACAGTCATAATCATTTTATACACATAATTTCAGCCAGTTTGATCAGATCTTTATAATCTACTATAGCGTATGATTTTATTACCTACCTTAGAGATATACAATCATAGAATAATTTGGGTTGGAAGGGACCTTTAAAGGTGATCTAGTCCAACCCCCCTGCAAGGACCAGGGACATCTTCAACCAGATCAGGCTGCTCAGAGCCCCATCCAACCTGGCCTTGGATGTTTCCAGGGATGGGGCATCCACCACCTCTCTGGGCAACCTGTTCCAGTGTTCTACCACCCTCACTGTAAAAATTTTTTCCTAATATCTAATCTGAATCTACCTCCCTCTATTTTAAAGCCATTACCCCTCGTCCTATCACAACAGGCCCTGCTGAAGAGTTTTTCCCCATCCTTCCTGTAGGGCCCCTTTAGGTACTGAAAAGCCACTACAAGGTCTCTCCAGAGCCTCCTCTTCTCCAGGCTGAACAGCCCCAACTCTCTCAGCCTGTCCTCAGAGGAGAGATGCTCCAGCCCTCTTATCATCTTCATGGCCCTCCTCTGGACTTGCTCCAACTGCTCCTCATCGTTCTTATGTTGTGGGCTCCAGAACTGGACGCAGTACTCCAGGTAGGGTCTCACCAGGGCAGAGTAGATGGGGAGAATCACCTCCCTCGACCTGCTGGCCATGCTCCTTTTGATGCAGCCCAGGATGCGGTTGGCCTTCTGGGCTGCAAGGGTGCATTGCTGGCTCATGTCGAGCTTCTCATCCACCAGTACTCCCAAGTCCTTCTCCTCAGGGCTGCTCTCAATCCATTCCCCACCCAGCCTGTATCTGTGCTTGAGATTGCCCTGACTCAGGTGCAGGACCTTGCACTTGGCCTGGTTGAACTGCATGAGGTTTGCACAGGCCCACCTCTCCAGCCTGTCAAGGTCCCTCTGGATGGCATCCGTTCCCTCCAGTGTGTTGACCGCACCACACCGCTATGAAAAATCCTATATATATATATAAAAAATATTATTAAATTCTACATTTTTATACAAAATAGAAATTTTAGGCCATTATGAATGTTTACTTTATTACAGATCATGAATGTTTAGTACACACTTCTGACTGAAAACTGTGTCTAGTGTCATGATTCAGAAGTGGCCATTAACCATTAGCTTCATTTTCACCTAAAATGATTATCTTTTTCAAAATTAATTAAATGGGTGATACAATTACCTGTGAAGTTAGAAGAGCTGGACACATAGGCAACCAAGCCCCATCATTTTTCAGGATGTTTGCACGTTGTGAGTAGTAGGTTGTAATTTTTTTTTCCATGTTGGATATGGATCTTAATCTGATTTATGTATAGTAGTGCACAGTGTGCATCTGGATCCACATGTATCTTGGAGGATGCAAAACATATTTTAGGCTTTATTAGTCGAAGAGGAGCAGTGCTGTAATCTTTTGTGTCACACCTCAAACACCTGCCCACAAATAGGCAGGGCTAACACGGCACAAAGAACCTTGACGGAATGATTTCTTACCTCTTTTAAACATCAGTTTTCACAATTTCAAAGTTCCACTGGTGCAGTGTTTTAATGAGATTTCTGTATCTTTTTAAGGCAAAAGGTAAAAACCAGAAAATAAAAAAAATAGAAAATGCAAAATTGTCTAGAAACCAGCTGCAATGTCCTAATACAACCTCAGAAAGCAGAGAGAACCAAGCTCCTTTCCAGAGCCTTCAAGAAAGGAGGCCCTCTCACGTTAGCATCAGGTGCTGCAGAAATCCTAACTCTCTATGGGTCTTTCGTCCACTCTGCAGAAACAAGTATGACAAGAAGAGACTTCCACATTTCTCCAGTAAAACACAGTTTTAAGATGGACTGAACAACTCCTGCTACTTGAGATGATGGGATATACTACTTCTTATCATCAATCTTGAAAGCACATTGTAAGTTTTAAAGTTCAGGAGACACTCATGAAGCAGCACAAAGAGGTAGCATCTTGGCAGTATACATACAACAAAATTTTAGGGAGTTTATTAAAAAAAATACATGAGTAGCAGTTTCTGTTGGGGTTCTCCAATTCTCTCAATTTTTGAAAAATATAATTTAAGAGAAAGTTAAAATAAATGTCAGTATTTCCTTAATTACACATACATATCTTGCTTTAGCTCCAGAGGAATTTGAGTAATCATTCCTGTTGCCTATTTTGTTTTGTACAGAATAATATTTTCAAATTCACACAACAGGGCGGAACTCAGAGGGGTTATTTATCTTTCTAATGAGTGGAAAATTCAGCCACAGCAAGAAAAATATTTTTTTTATTATTATTTTTTTTTTTACTTCAGTCTACACTGAAATTAACCTTTCTGGTTAAAAATATGTTTAAAAGGGTATTAGGCAAGTAAGTGAGGTGAAACTTTTGCTTCACCCTCCACCAGAAACAACGATCCCTGCCAACAAGTTCAGAACTTCAAAGCAGACATTCATTTGTAAGAGATCATTAGTGCCCATTCCCTGATCTTCTGCCCAAATTAGCCATTTTTGTGGCACAACAACTTCCCGCCCAACTGTCCAGCTGCTCAGGGGTTAGACACAGTTCACAGCATACATTAACACTGGCTTTACATTCACAACCTCCAAGTCAGAGCTGAGTTTGTCAAAGTCACATGAGAGACACTGA
>JAAGAY010010424.1:0-11657 GCA_011801015.1 Ardeotis arabs | reverse complement strand
GCCTGCCCAGGGAGGTGGTGGAGTCGCCGTCCCTGGCAGTGTTCAAGAGGCGGTTTGATGAGGAGCTACAAGATATGGTTTAGTAGCTGTGGCAGCAATGGTAGTGGGAAGACGGTTGGACTAGATGATCTTATAGGTCCCATCCAACCATGTGATTCTATGATGATTCTATGATGAAGAACCTGAAAAGTCATTAGCAAGAAAGTTACAAATAGAAGAAAAAAATTTATAGCAGGTTAGGGAGTATGTTTGCATGGGTTGGGAAACAACATCGAAAAGACCCTGCACTAATTCAAAATATTTGTTGAAAGGAATTTTCTTATATCAAGACTTGATTTCTCTGTCACAGTAACTGGTTAACTATTTAAAAACTGGGGAAAAAAAAGCAAAAACCATCTGAAGAAACAGCTGGTATTTTTGATAAATATTTTTATGTTGCCCAGAGAGGTGGTTGTTGCCCCATCCCTGGAAACATTCAAGGCCAAGTTGGAAGGGGCTCTGAGCAATCTGATCTGGTTGGAAATGTCCCTGCTCCTTGCAGGGGGTTGGACTAGATGACCTTTAAAGGTCCCTTCCAACCCAAACCATTCTGTGATTCTGTTTCTGTTTTTCATTCCTAGGGTTGTCATTTGCCATTAGTGCAAAATTTACCAAATGAACTGTCAAAACCAAGATGGATATACTTAGGATACTCTCAGTTCTGTTACAAAGTTTTCATTAGGACTGTGGGTCATGCACCATTTAACATCCAACGTGTCATTACAAGCTTAAACAATAAAATTATTTTCTGTAGCACATCATGGAGCTTCATCTGTTGGGAATGTTTTTTGAATTCTATGGGACTCTATGAGATTTGCTAACACAGGGACACTAGAAATCAGCTGTTCTTGTGCAAACTTGGTAGAAAAAGCTGCCCCGACTGATTTTGTTCTTTGAGTTGGGGCACTTAAACGCACAAGGTGCATAGTTGAGCAATTTGTATGTCACTTTGCACGTAAAGTGATCAGTTCATGCCCCACATGGTCAAGTTTTAGTACATGTAGATGGTTGTGTTCAGCTAATGGGACACAAGATCTGTTGACTGTGGACTGTCTCCAGATAGGAGCAAAATAGAAAAATTTTTTTAAAAACCTACCAAATATTTTTTTTTTCCTTTCACTGAGACATACACGTACACAATTGCAATCTATTTACAAAAATTGCAATAACTGCAAAAAGGTACCAGCTTGAATAAAATGGAGCTTTAAAGTGTGAAGGAACTGAAGATGTGCATTTTGCTGTGTAGTATTATATTCTGGAAGGATTGTGAAAAAGAAACAAACAAAAAAAAAAGGCCCAAGGCTTTTAGAAATAGTGCTCAGCTGCATTTCCCTAAAGGCTAGAATGAGCTACCATTTATTTTCCTTATGCTCAAAATTTGATGATGTAGGGTCTGCTCTGTATTTGATAAAGTGGCCGTACACACTGTTTTCTTCCATGGGGCTTAGATACACCAGATGAAGAATGGTTCCTGGAGTCATAACTTCAGCTTTCATGAAAGAAAATTATTTCCTGCCTCATCGTTTTGGCAAAAACCTGTAGTGTGAGCATAATGGAGATTGTGGCGTATCCTGGGTCTGGAGGGGGTGTCTGGGAGAGAAGGGAGGAGCAGCCATGACCACAAATGAATTGCCTGTCCCCCATTAGTAGCTTAAGACTAGAGTGGCCTCTAGTGTGGCTCGACAGAGGATAAAATTTGCTTGGAGACATGCATGTTCTTGGCTTACTAAATATGACTTGATTGTGATCATTGCATGAGGAATATGTAGCTTTTGTCAGTAAAAAAAAAAGTGCAAGTACCAAAAATGCAAGCGATGGTGAGCGATGTGCTTGGACTCATGGTGCCACACGTGGGAGTTTCTGTGTCTGTTCAGAAACGACCGCAGCGAGAGGATGGAATCAGTGCACTGAAGCAGTTGGTGCTGAGGACCTGGCACTTCCACTGAGGGGTTTCAGCTTATTAACTAATTTTTCCAACATTCCATGACTGTTAAGTTAAAACTCTCATCTACTTCTCACTTTAAGATGCTCCAGGGAAAGAGGGAGCTCATAATGCCTTCCAGAATAATGAAACTCCGATTCCTGGGTACTTGCCCCTTATTATGGTAAACAATTTAAAATACAGAGTACCTAACATGGTTCATCCTTGTTTGCCTTAGCACTAGATCTTAAAGACAATTTCATAAATAATAAATAATGGAACAATACTAATTTTCCCAAACTAGTAACAGGAAGACTCAGTAAGACATGATTACAAAAATGAAATATAAAAAGGGTTAATAATGTGTCAGAGCAAATTAATTGAATCTTCAGCATTCTCTATATTTAAAGCAACATTTAAAGAAACCTTATATGCTCTGCTATTAAATCATTTCTGCAAGGTGTTTTACACACACTGGCAGGCTGAAGAAAATAAACTATCAAAAAATAAGGAACAGAAATCCATCTCTTCATAAAGTTGTATTAAAACTTTTTCTGGTATCATGTGGAAAACTTTTGATATTGTAGAAATAGTAGTATTTAAGACTAAGGATATTCTTATGATGATGAATATGTTAATTTGATTTTTGATCTTTTGTTCCGTTAGTTTTTTTTACCTTTGAATGTCTAGCTGTACATTTAAACTCTCATTATTTTTCATTGTATAACTTTACCATGGAAAGTCATGGCAGAAGTATTTTGGAAGGTTTTATTTTCAGTTGGAATCTTCCTTCCTTTCTTTTTTGGAAGTTCACTATCATGTGTTTGACCTTTGGCATAAATAATATGAAGTTTCTTCTCATCCTATGTGAGTATTTTAGTAGAGCTCAAATTAACTTTATTCTTAGAGCAGCAGATGTATTTCTCTCTTCTTTGGGTTTCATACTACTAGACCCTTTCTCCTGCTCTTTTACCATCCCTAGGTACTCTATTCCATTTACTTCATCCATTTATGCATGATTTTGGACTTGGAAAAAGTGATAAATGCTGTCTCCCCTTTATCACCCAGTTCTTAAGTCATTCTGACAGCAGAAACTGCTGTTCCAGTTAGAGCAGGTTCATCGGGTCATCGGAAAGCACTAGCAGGAGCACCTTTCCACCTGCAACCTTAGTGCACTAAATGCTGCAGCATCAAATGATCCAAATCATGAATTGGTCTAAGACAGCATCCACCAGAGCTTGTAATAACACATAGAAGTATTCTATCACAGTGAATGTTGAAATTATTACCTCTCATTTGCAATTCCGTGAAACTGTAATTTTTCCTTGCAGTTCTGCTTCTTTCCCACCGTATGTTCTCCTTAATATAACCAGTTGGGCAGCGCTTTTAGTATCGTTCATTCACCTCATCTCTTGCTTCTGTCACTCACCGTTAAGTATGCTCTCTGCAGCTCCAGCCTACTGTTTGCTGCCTGTGACTGCCTTCCAGTTCTGTTTTTCCTGATGACTGAAGTTCACCAGCAATGTAGCCTTGTTTCTTCATCATTACGCAGTTCATATTTTTTTGTTGCATGTGTGCAATTTACAGCTGTAGTTGAATGTTACATAAATAATGTGATTAATTAGCACTTATTACTGCTTTACATTTCCTAAGTACTGCGCAAACTAGGTAATCAAGCAGTTAGTAAACTAATTAAGCAAAAACAACACGCAGTTACAGGAGTTGTATTCTGTCTTTGTCCTTGTACAATCCTCTTGCATACTGGTGCACTGTGAAGTCTATAATCAAAAATATGTATAAAAAGTTCTCCTGATTAGGTGATTTCTTCAATTTTCTCGCAGTAAAATATAATTGAAAACCAGTGCTTGTGTAGTTAGATACAATAAAACTGATTACACTGTGTGGGATTTTTAAAAAGCTTTTTACTTCAACCTATGTTCCCATTCAACTCAACAGCAATATTGGCAGCCAGTGTAAGCAGAGACAGGCCAGCAGCAAACTCCTGTGACTCAGGTACCACATTCATGACTCTGTAAGATTGTCTTGGCGTATCTTGCTTGTTAGCACAAAATAAAGAAAAAAATCTTTGTTAGGGTCAACCTGGCAGTATTGTCTGTTATTTTCTTTAAATTTAAAAAAAAAAAAAAGGTAACTAATTGATAGCTAATAGAGATAAATCTGCTATAGTATACTTTTTCTTTTGCTTGTATGTGCACCAGGAACTTACATATGACCTCTTGCCATGGTTTATACCAGTGACATATGACGTTATTTCCTAGACTTATGAATCAGCTCTATTGACGAGGTAGTTTGAACTTGCCTAAATCTTTTGTTCTCAGCTTGCTGAGGTGGAAAAATACATGGCTTGCACTGATTTAAAATAAAAGAAAAAAGAAAAAAAGACAATTTCTCTGCTAACCAAGAGAATGTTTAATTGTGCAGGATGCAACACACAGTCTCTACTGTGCCTTGTCTAACGAAGTCAGTTCAATTTGGTGGGAATTCATGCAAGAGTAAACTTTCTTCATTTTACCACCCAGTGTAGCATGATGGAAAGATAATGAATTTTCTGTTGGCAGCATTTTTTCCACATCCAGTGTGGTATCCAGAGCACTGTTTGGCAGGTTTGAAGGCTTGAGTTTAAGTACAGCCAATGGATGATGACCTGACAAAAAAAAATTGCACGCTGTATGAGACAAGCATTATCTAGCCAGATGTTTTAACCATGACAATTTGCAGGGGTAGTCTCAGTCATAGATCCACAGTGGTGTTTTGCTTTGTCTCCAAAGCAAGTGTGGAATGACATGGACCAGGTGAAAGAAAATGGACATTTTTTCACCAGAAAGTGGTAAGGAGAAATAAAAGTGCTCTTAAATATTTTGAAAGATGGTCTGTTACATTGACTAATTTGTATTATGAGAAATGTAACCTTTATGAAAATTGTGAGTAGGTTATCAAAATATCCCATTGTCTGCAGATTCCTAATTGTCCTGCACAAGTAGAGCTCGTTATTACCCAGCATATTTTCAACCAACTGTGTAATTGAGAATTTCTGCCTGCAACAGCTGGATCCAGTTGTTTAACATGTTCAGTATCAAAAACTACTCGAGTGCCTCATGATTGCTATTTAGGCTGAAACCAGACTTTTGGCATTTAAAAGCAAAGGGAATTTCAATAATTGCAGGAATAGGACTTCATACACTACAAACATGAGCTGGACATGTTTAAAATTCACATGCAGATTCTGGAAGATTTGAAGCTGTTTACTTTTGACTGTATACTGTGAAAAACAATACACCTTGGTTTTTGTTTCCTGTTTTTTACTGCTCATCATACCATATTGAGGAAGAGAGGGATGAAAACTTATAGTGGTTTAAAAACACAGTAATTCTTGCAGTGCTGCTGACATATTTGCTTCTATATGTGTTCCCAGAAGTGAGGGTGAACTGATGCAATGTAAAGGCTTTGTGAGGAATATGGAGACCAGTATAATTTGGGAAGGAGCATTATATGTTTGTGGAAATGTCATTTGAGGTATACTGTTTTTTGGCAGAGTTGTGTTAGAAGCTCTTCTATGATGCATAGATATTTTAGGCAGAAATTGCATAAGATCTACGCAGTATGTGAAATTAAAAAAATGCAGTTGATTTTTGTAACATTTCACTTGACTGTACAGGTACGATGTAGGGACTTCCACCACATATGTAGTGTGAATAAATATATTTCCCTATATATACACGTCAAATGGTAAGGGGAGGTAGACTGCCAGTCTCTATACAGTGCTTCACACTGAAATTATTTCTTATAAAGGAATTATGGGCTAAAACTTTTATTTCTTTTTTCCTTCCATAGGAGCAAGGGACAGGCTGACTGTCCTTGGCTGTTAATGTGCTCTATAAATTTCATGAGGCTGTTTCATGTATTTTCTTCCATTGTTCATGCCATTAACACAGTTGAAGCTGGGATGATATTGCATGTGTGCTAGATGCCTGGTTGCTAGCTCTAGACATCTCTCATGCTTGGTTGGCCTTTTTGCACAGCAGCTGCAATGCTGTTTGGGTTCGCTGCTTGGCTCTTCCTCTGCAGTCAGTGCGAGGCGAGAGGTTTCGCCTCCCTGGAAGTGTTTGTGTCCACTGGACATGAGTGAGGCAGGGTGAGGAGTTATCAACAAGGGTAATGCAGCAGATGTGAGGAGTGAGCATCACCATAAGTGTTGCCTGCAGCCTTTCTTTCCTTGCTCTCTTACTTGCGCTCAAATAGGACAGTTGTTAGTTTTGTGTTTTGCAACTATTCCTTTTTAAAGTACATAGACTTCTCGGGGCAGTAGTAGATAGAGAAGATTGTGGGTTTATGATTTTTTTTAAAATTTGCCTCTGTTTTAGTTTTCTGCCGGCTTTTGAACCAGGTTCTTCATGTACGTACTGTGAAAAAATCTCAGTGGGGCAGTCGTGGGTGAGGAGCTGTGGAAGCCTCTCCTTATTGCAAAATAGCTTTGGAAATATTAAGGCTTTATATAACTGATTCTTTCACTTACAATGAAGAGCAAATTAAAACCATTTACCTCCAACTAGAAGAGATTGTAGAACTTCCCACTGGTGCTGATGCAGGAACATTTCATAGAGAATATTTTATTCCTCCTATGGATTGATGTTGAGGGCAAGCCTATGCTTGGGATTTTTCCTTTATGTCATATGCAGACTTACAATTCAGATTCAAAATCAATTAATATTTATGAGACTAGGCTGTGAATAATACAACTGCTGTGAGACAGTGAAATGTCTGCCATTCACACACTGCTATATAGTGGTATAAATACATATTTAGGTTTGAATTAATTAAATTGTATTAAATCCTTTCTCTGTGAGCTTGTAAACAGATACCAGTGCATATCAGCACTAGTGTACATGGTTGGCAAGTGGCATATGCTGTCAGTATAATTTTAGACACATTTCATTTCTCACCTAGTACTTATCTGAAGTTATCACTGATCCAGAATTTTAAACTTTTTTCTCATTGGTGTGCTAGCTACTGAAATCAGAAGGTTTTATCGAGGTGTGAATTGTTTCTGCTTTGGATGCAGAAACAAGGGAATGCCAGTAGTGATTGTCTAGTGACTTTCTGAAGTGGCATAATTAAAAATCACACTTTGCAGAGCCCTTTAATTGGCATTGATTTGAATCCTTTATCGTTAAATAGCTTCAGGATGGCTTATTTTCAGTTTGAAGTATAGTCAAAAGGCTGTATCTCTATAATTGGTGGCAAATATAATCAGGCTAAAAGCGCTCGTCTTCTCTGCTCGCCTTCCCCAGCAGGATGATGGAAGATACGAGCAGCTTATTATTGGTAACTTGGTGCTCCAGCTGTCTTGGGGAAAATAAGTGGTTTGCTCTGACTACAGACAAAATTTTAATGTGTTATTATTACTGCAGATCAGGAGCTGAGCTGTAGACATTGAAGTATTGCATTAATATTTGCTGTGCTTGGATTAGCTGAATTGGCAGCGTATTTAAATAGGGACTTGGGCTTTCTTATTATTTACTTAATTATATTTGTAATTTACTGTGGCTCAGTACTCAGCATGATTTTTAATTGTCTGAGGGAGACTGTTAATTTTACAAATGAGGTGGAATAAGTGTGTGTAATATTGCAGTCTTGGCTTTATAGGAAAAAGGTTGAGTTTTTTGCTCATTGCTAAGCTTTATGGCATTCCCATTACTGCTACACTAGTACTGTACTAATTAAATTTTTAGAAGTTCATTTGCCAGTAGTTACTAGGCAGTCCTCATTTCTGTAATTATTACTATTTTGCTATAATTTGCATAGCAAATATGTGAGGTTCCTGCCTAGTGCTTAAAATGTAAAAAATTGTTGTTGCTAGTGGCTTCATAAGTACTAAATCATGTTCTGAAAGAGGCATCTTCTGAACATCTGAGGTAATCTGCTGTTTGCCACCCTCCTTGGAAGGGTGCACTGTATATAAAGCCCCTCCAAGTACATACTTGTAATGGAACTGATTTGGGCTGTTAAAGTAGGTCGATATCCTGATATTGCTTACAGAAAAATGAATAGTCATGCACTTTCACTACGAATTACTTAATAAAAGTATCAGAATAGGGGGAAAAAAAATGGGAAATAAAAAAAAAAACAAGATAAAAATTTTATCCATCTCCTTTACAGTATATCTTTGTTAATTAAAAATGGCACATGACAGCAGAACTCCAGGAGTGTAAAGATGTATAATATAGAAGAGAAATCAAGTGGCCTCCTGTACCTTAAAACACTTGAAGACCTGCCCATCTTCTTGCATTGAAATTTAGTTTAATAATAATGGTCACACTGCAAATTGGTGTTCTGCACAGGAGTTGTACAGACGTGATTAGAATTTGTTTCTTAGAATTGCAGAATAATTTATATAGAAAGGAATTATAGGCAGGCATCTAGTTGAAGCCCCTGCTCAAGCAGGGCTAATGTCAAAATTACATCAAGTTACTCAGTGTCTTGTTCAACTGAGTGTTCAATATCTCCCAGGATGGAGATGCTACAGCCTCCCTGAGTACCTGTTCCAGGTTATTCTTTGTTCCTGTTCTTCACTGCACTTTTTCCAGATGTCTTTCTGACCAAATCTACCTAGAACCATGTAGTGGTGGTGAAGTTACTGCTTGCCACCTAAAAGCTGGTTTTAGAGACTCTGCTTTTTGTAAATGGTCTGGTGTACAATACCTGGGTAATTTGATTCACTGTTGTGTGCTAAAACTGAACCTGAAACTTTTGGGGTTTAAGAGAAGTGTGATTCCTGCTATGGTGGTGAGTGCAGGCTGTGAAGCAGTTTTGGGTCAGTCCATTGAGTGAAAAGTCAATTCATAATGTCCTCTTATTTAGTGAAAAAACAACAGTCCTTAACTAATCAAAAGTGTTTAAATACCCTACAGGCTGTATGACTGTACTTCAGTTAAATGTCATTCCAAGTATTGTAAACACAGCAGTCTAAAACAGCAACATTTGAATCCTGTCCACTTCCTATTTGATAGCCCTCTTTTTCCTGTATGCCAGGTGAGGATACCAATGTGCACAATTTGTTTGTACCATAAAAAGATCATAAAAATGGCTGCAATGTCAAGGTCAAAAGTCCTTTTGTTCCATGTCCTGTTTCATACATCAGAGGCCAAAAGAAGGAATATAAGAATGTGGCAAACATATGGTCTTAGCCTTTAGCCGTCTTGACTTTAGGTCTTTCTGAGCTGGATGTTTCTGAACATTTATAGTTAGCTAAGTTTAGAGGATTTAATTTTTCCCACACCTGTCCAGACTTCTCTTGAAGGCATGATCTGATGTCCTTGACCTCCTGTGGCAGCGAGTTTCACAGCGCAACTGCACATTGCAGAAAGAGCCACCTCCCTTTGTTCATTTGTTCTGCTTTCTTCCTTTTTATGGATGTGATTCTTAACCAGCTTCATCTGATGCCCTTTAGTTCTTGAATTGGGCAGAACAAGGCAGTGAGAAAAATAGCTTTACTAACCCTATCCATGCCAATTATATTATCATAATCTTCCATGATTCAGTTCTCTCTTTCAGAGACCAGAAAGTCTTACCCTATTCGTTTGTCCCTTGTGCAGAAGTCATTCTGTACCTTCCATCATCATCTTGCTCTTCTGTGAACTTTTTTTTTGGTTGTATTTCTTACATTAAATAAAAAATGGGGAAGGTGAGCAGAGAAGGCTGGCATGTATGGACATACATAAATAAGAAGAATCAAAAGGGATGAAGAATTAAACACATTTTAAAACTATTAAAACAATATTGATTTAGTTTGGGCTGTTGACTTGGATAGTACCGTGTGTAGTACAAAGCTTGAAGCACACTGGTTTGTGATCATCTCTACAAACTGTTTCATATATACCTGTAATTCATGTTTGCAGAAAATTCCTTCCAAATTTTGTCTCCTCTTTTACATTTTAGGCAGTGGCTTACAGTGTGCTTAACACCTGTGTGATGCAGGTGATATCTTTACGTTGCCTGGCCTCACTCTCTCTGTCATCAGTAGACGTATCTGACAAATTAAAATTTTTCTCATCCAAGCGAATGCTATCAGCTAAGAGAAACCTGTTTGAACCTAGCTTCAGCAAAATTTTCAAGCAAATCTTCAAACATGGGAGGTTCAACGCGTTCAGAAAAGTCTTTGCAACTGTCGACTCTCCATAAAGACCCGCCCGATTTGGTCCTTTAGAGATTTATCTTTGAAAGCTCTCTAAGGGGATTTTATATGGAAAAATCAATCCAGTTTCCTTGTTAAAATTAAATAGACTCTGTCAGTTTTATACTCTCAAGGAAAATCTGAAATGGTTATGATGTAGTCAATATTGTAGTCAAATTAAAGCCTCTCTCAAAAGTGATGAAAATCTATGCATTTCTGAAATGATTTAAAAATAATTTCTGGTTCTGTACCTCTCTCTTGAGCTCACTGCCAATCTGATGGTTTTACCATCACATTTTCCTGCTTTAAACATATTTTTCTCCCTTTTCTGACACAAAAACCTGCACAATCAAGAGAGGAAAATTATTTAAAGATCAACTGTACAGAAATAACTGGAAAGTTAGTTTCACATTTAAGAAGAAACACATTCAAGATGGTTATATGCCTCAGAAGAGGCAGACCCTCAAAGCCAGCTATATACAAAGTGCCATCATTGGAGTACTGGTGAAATCTGTTTCTATTCTGACATCAATTTCAGAGACTTTGAACCAGTGTCAGAATTTAGTTCATCTTAGCAACGGGTCTCATAGTAAATAAAAAGACCGTAACAAAAGGCAGGCTACAGCCTTCATCACTTTGACTGCTTTTGAGGTTAAGGAATTCCCAGAAATAAACCTGTGTTGTGTACAGAGGCTGTTCCTGTCCTCTTAGTGCTTACTTGGAAAAACTTCAATCCAAAGCCTGAAGCTTTACTGAGGTCCCATGTGCATCCCATTTCCAAAGGAGTTCATTTAGAACGTTTTCTAGCCTGTGGAGAGTGGAACATCAGACTCTCTGATTGGGTTGGTCTCCTCTGGCTTTATAAATGTGAGTTTGTAATATTTGCGGCTTATTTTTGCTCTGAAAATTTTTACTTGCTTTTTCTGACAGCTAATGCCCACTGGTTAATTGTGGTCTGTGTAATGGTGTTTCTTTGAATGAGCATCAAGAGAGTAAAATAACTTGGGAGTTTTCAACACATTGAACAAGTTGTTGTACTGATCATCTTCACAATAGTCTGAGGATAGTATCAAAGCACAGTTAGCCATAAATTTTTCTCTCTTTTAATATACTTTTCCATAAAAGTTTGATTGGAGTTGTTAACTGCATTTACAGGAAAAAAATGTTTGGGCTTATTCTGGCTTGTACTTATGAATTGTTCACATGAAAAAAAAACCAGAATAAAATAGGCTAGACCTTTAAGTGATGAGAAACAAAACTTGAAATAGTGAGATGACTCGTAGAGCTCTGTTGTGGTTTTGTTTAGTGAGGGGGGGCCTAAGGTGGAAGCTTCTGTAGGAAACTGCTAGAAGTCGCTCCCCTTTGTTTAGTGGACTCGGCCGGGCCTAGGGTGGACCTGCTGCTGGCCAAAGCCGAGCCGATTGGTAGCAGAATGTCCCGTGATAACGCCTCTGCGATAACGTATTTAAGAAGGAGAAAACAGAAAAAAAAAGGGAGAAGACAAGA
>JAAGAY010010423.1:0-11092 GCA_011801015.1 Ardeotis arabs | reverse complement strand
GGTCCGCCCTAGGCCTGGCCGAGTCCACTGAACAAAGGGGAGCAACTTCTAGCAGTTTCCTACAGAAGCTTCCACCTTAGGCCCCCCCTCACTAAACAAAACCACAACAATTATATTATATTATATGCAAAGCATTTCACACTGTCCCGCATAACATACTTGTCTCTAAACTGGAGAGACACGGATTTGATGGACAGACCACTCAGTGGATAAGGAATTGGCTGGATGGCCGCACTCAAAGAGTTCTGGTCAATGGCTTAGTGTCCAAGTGGAGACCAGTGACAAATGGCATTCCTTAGGGGTCGATATTGGGACTGGTTCTGTTCAACATCTTTGTTGGTGACACGGACAGTGGGATAGAGTGCAACCTTAACAAGTTCACCGATAACACCAAGATGTGTGGTGCAGTCGACACTCTGCAAGGAAGGGATGCCATCCAGAGGGACCTTGATAGACTGGAGAGGTGAGCCCATGAGAACCTCATGAAGTTCAACACAGCCAAGTGTTGAAGGTTGCAAGGTTGCAAGGTCCTGCAAATGGGTCAGGGCAATTCCAACTGGACCAGTTGGAGAGGGTCCAGAGGAGTACCACGAAGATGATAAGAGGGCTGGAGCACCTTTCCTGTGAGGACAGGCTGAGAGAGTTGGGGCTGTTCAGCCTGGAGAAGAGAAGGCTCCAGGGAGACTTGATAGCGGTCTTCCAGTACCTAAAGGGGGCCTACACAAAAGACGGGGAAAAACTCTTAAGTAGAGCCTGCTGTGACAGGACAAGGGGTAATGGTTTTAAAATAGAGGAGGGTAGATTTAGATTGGATATTAGGAATTTTTTTTTTTTACAGTAAGGGTGGTAGAACACTGGAGCAGGTTTCCCAGAGAGGTGGTTGATGCCCCATCCCTGAAAACATTCAAGGCCATGTTGGATGAGGCTCTGAGCAACCTGATCTAGTCGAAGATGTCCCTGCTTCTTGCAGGGGGGTTGGACTAGGTGACCTTTAAAGGCCCCTTCAAACCCTAACTATTTTATGATATATCATATTAATAAAAGTATGTAAAACAATCATAAACAAACAGCTGTGTTAGAGTACAGTAAAGCACAATTATACCAGTAACACAAGGCAGACATAGTAGAGATAGGACAGTACTGACCAAGATTAATGTTTATTGTAAGAGAGAATAGAATTCAATTGAAAGGGAAAACTAGAAAAAAAAAGCCTGGAAGACCCAACCAGATAGAGTGTAAATGCCTAGGCATTACAATTAGATTCAAGCTACAGTTACATGCAATTGGACACAATGGTTATCAGCATTGCACTGTCTTGAACAGCTGAATCAGCTGTTAGTGTGAAATATTTTACAACTCAACCTTAAATTGCAAGAAAACTTTCCTAAGCATCAACAAGCTCAGAAGAAATTAAAATTATTTCAGTGTGAAGGCAAAACTGTAGGAGTAAGTTAGAATCTGAGAAGTCATAAACAAAAGATTGTGGTTTTTAACAGCTCTGTGTATTAAATGCATGTAGTTAAAGTATTTTTGTCATCTGTCTATTAATAATCAAGTAAGCAGAATGTGAAGGACACTTTTGCTACTTAACTTGTAGAGAAGCTGAGACAATAAAAATAGCATAGCTATATACCAGCATGCATATAGCTAGAAAAACAATGATAAGTAGGGCAGGCAGGGGACAAGGCAAGTCATACCAATCACAGTAACTTAAGAGGTATAAGTTAAAGAAGCCACTAAACATTAATGTCCTACTTGAGGCTCAGCCTGGTACGAGACCAGAAGCAGGAGGTTAAAATACTGTAACAACCACTTCAAGGGTAGTCAGGTGTCCTGGATGTGACTTTTAGCTAAAAATTTTTGGACTGGATGTTGAATGTATTCCCATGGGAGTTCCTCAGTAGTTGCTGAACAGGAGTGGCATTATCAGTGTCCTTGGAGTAGATGGTACATTTTGCCTGCTAAGGGAAAGAGGGAATTCTGCAAATATAGTCAGAAGGAAAATTGATGTCATGACAGTGCTCTGATGTGTCAAAATAGCAAAGAGCATAATATAATAAAACTAATAAGAATAAAATATGTTTAGTAAAGTGCATGATAGAATTCAGGAAGAGCATGAACCCACCAATAATTGCAACAGTCATTCTTCAAAACTCATTCTTCAAGATTTAGCTTTTCAAATACTTGATAATTTTCTCTTTGCAAGCTCTGCACTCCAGTCTCCTTTAAGCTTCTGAATCCTGACATTAAAAAATCTAAATATATTATAAGCATATATTGAAATTTAAACTACAGTTTTGTTTCAATTTTTTTTTCCTGTAAAGTAGTGCATCATCTTATTTCTTTTCCATACTCTTTATAAATCACACTTGTAAAGATATTACAGAAAGGGATCACTTAGTACAGCTTTGTTGCTGTTGGTTCAAACATGCAAAAAGAAAAGATCAGCCAGCCAAACAAATATCATCAACATGCATTCTTCTTAATTTGCAAAATTATACAGTTTATTTAGGTTTTTCTTTTTCACCCTTCTTGAGCACCATCTGCAGTATTTCAACCATGTAAAATGCTGTTTAGTGCCACAAGGGGACTTCTATCATTTATGTTGAGTTTTCCTGAGAGTAGTACAAATGGGTTGTTATGACATGTTTGATCAAGTTAACTCTTACTATCTCATAAGACTAACATCGAATACAGTAAAAAACTCTAGTGTTGCTGTAGTTTGAGTGAAGTTGACGGAAAAAATATTCTAACTTAAAAAAAAACCAAAAAACCACCACTTTTGGACTAATATATCTATCAAAACAACTTTAATACCAAGTAAATCAGTCCACACTGACAACTTGTCTACCTGTGGGAGTTACTACACAATAAGCCAAGTTATTAATTTATTGGACACAAGTTACTCTGCATTAACTTCCCATGCAGACGTGTCCTACAGCAGAGTTAATCAGACTAATCACGGTAAATCATCAACCATCTACATGAATTCTCTGCAATCAACATGCTTATCAATCTTTTATTATAAGCTTTTGATAATTGTCTCGCACTTTTTAAAGAACAATCATAATCATTTGGGATATTTCTGGGAATTAGCTGACAGACAGTGATGTGCTTGCTGCATGCTATTAAGGGAATTTTTTCATCTGCCAAAGACATTATTTTCCATGAATTTCTTCTTCTCTCTTGAGAGACACCAGCCCTCAAGAAAATATTCCTATCTATTTAAATAAGAAAACCTGGGGTTCTGGCAACACCTTTGGACTATCATAGCAAGCCATAAGGTTACATCTTAAACAGATGATGTCCTGTATCATATTACAATGGAAACAGAGATAAATGTACATCATCTTGAAATGGAAGGGATTAAACTCTTCTGAGTTAAACAGAGAACAGGGATAATAATTAACCACAAAAATCTTCTGTGGCAAAACTGAGTGAGCAGCATGATGCATCTCTCAAAGGCAAGCAAGGGTGATCCTGTACCAAAAAGAGAGCCTTTTTATGGTTATGCTAAAGTTCTGCATTATGCTTATAAGGATTATGATTAATTAGCAAGAGATTTTTGTGGTTTTTAAAAGGCAGTACTTGTTACACATGTGAAGTAGAACTACTTGTTGGCAGTAGTAATAGTTCTGTTACTGTGTTTGGTATTGATATTTTGATACTGAAACATGACTGGAACAGATCTCACAGAGGAATCATTCAATATGAAAACTTCATATTTCTTAGTTATCTTTTTTTTTTTCAGGGTTTTGTTGAAGTGTATCCCACAGCTAGACCTAGGAAGAACTAAAATCATTCTGTTGCCTTAAAAAAATACTGTGCCACACTTTCAAGTACAGAATTTTCTTAGCCCAAATCTTAAATAATAAGCTTTTCACTGAGGGCTAGAATTAACCTAAGCTGTAGTTTTCATTTGTACACACATAGTGTATTAGGTGTTTCCCAGAAGACGCAGAAGATACTAAAGATTATCTTTTACAAAACTCACTGAATTTGGTAAAAAACAATCTGAAGACTTATCAATAAATGTGGTTCATTAGGTTAAGAAAAACTCATAGACAACATAGTTTAGGAACTTCTCATGGAAAAGGCTTGATTATCTATTTAAATCCTACCTTCTCACTTCCTTCTTGCAGACTGAGACATCAAATAATTAAGTGATATAGAACTAAGATACGCAACAAATATAGTTTTTCTAATAACCTAGAACTATATTCACATTGATCAAAAGTGAGTGTCTTCATAGTTTTAGTGAAAATTCATAGAAAAGAAGCAAGAGAGAGAACAGCTAGTATTAGACACTTAGGGTTGGCTCTTGAAAATGGAACTTTCATCCTCATCTTCTTCAGCTCAGTAAATATCCTATGCTGACAAACATATGTGCATGTCTCTCTTTCTCCATCAGATAACCTGTTCCAGAAAGAAAGTTCTTTCCCAGCATGTGCTGTTAAAATTTATATGTTCCCACAGAAGTTTTCAGATTCCAAAATTACCAAATTAACTCTGCGATCCATCAAGACCTTAGAAAATAATCGTGTATAGTTTAAATTTTCTAAAAGTTCTAGATGTAAAATTCTACATTAAGCTAAGAACTGACCAAATCAACTTGCATATTCTTTTTGAGAATTAGGTAAATGCTCTACAGTTTATCTTAGATGGCCTTCTTCCTCTGCCTGCAGTGATGAATGCAACCTGCAGCTATGAATGCACAGAGGATTTCCAAACTGCTGTCTCACAGGATGCAAGTGTTCTGATAAAAATAGCATCATGAAATAAATATTATAAACAGAGATAGCTGATGAACTGCATTTATAAAACAAAAGATTCTTTATGTCTATGCTATACCAATATGTCTGAATATTCAGTAACACAGCATTTAAAGTTTTACTTGATTTGTTTGTTTACTTAAAATCAAAACTTCCTAAAACGATTTGTTCCAAGGTAAATGTTTCTGCTGCCACAGGACACCAAAGAATATGCATGATGGCATGCAGGGCAATTATAGTCATATTGTGTAGGGTCACTAATATAAATTTAATACATGGAAAATGGTTTTGGTAAATGCAGTAATCCAGGTTTAACTTTAATCAAGAATTTATTACTTAAATCTATCCCAAAGCTGATATGAACCAACCCAAGACTATATAACTTTTTCAGTAATCTTTAACCAAAGTCATTGATTGGCTGTAAGATGAGAAGACCACAACCATTAAAAGAGATTGAAGAAAGACATAGAGAGCTGTGTGTGTCATTTTGAGCACATAACAAAGTGTTTAGAGGAAACAAAAATGTTTAGAGGCTTCTGTTCTAAATAAATACTTTAGTATGGACCCTGTATGTTCTTTATTTTGGTGAAACTGAAAATATTAATAAAATTTACTGATTTATTATTAAACAAATTGAAAAACAAACCCTGTACGGGCATTTCAAAATTCATAGATATTACTAATCTTTTAGTTTTACGGTTTTTTTTTTCCTTTATCTTTAGGCAGCACAAATCAATCAAGTTTGAAGTGCTAAGACAAAAACATTAGAAGCATAATTCTCTAATACCCATAGTGGATTGCTTCAGAAAACATATTGCTGGTATAGTAACATTAGCCAGAAGTGTTCTAATTTTTGTGTTTAATGCACTAGATCTTCCTTTTGATCTGAGTAACAGAGGATGAATTTTCATTGATGCCACCTTTCAGTCCAACTGCAAGTTAAATTGTACAATATCTCTTACTGCTTTGCAATTAAACCTGTTCTACAACATCATGAAGAACACTCTTGTGATAATGTCTTGTAGTTAGACCTCTGTCTCTGCTGAAATCCATAGCACAGGCTATAACATCACTAGAGAAAAATCAGCATTTGTCCAAGAGACAAGAAAAACAAATGGGTCCTTATTACAAATTTTTAGATAAAAAATACAGACAGAGTTCTAAAAAAACCTGTAACTGAAAGGATCAAAAGACACAGAACATACATTCAGGAGCCCTGTTACACACTAGCTGGCGATATCTCTTCAAAATCGTTGTTATTATTATGATCCCTCATGACCACCTTCAAGGAAAGCGTAAGGAGGCATATCTTCTTAATCCTTACTCCTTTCCAGTTCAGCAGAACTTTACACTGTTATAGAATCATAGAATAGTTTGAGGTGGAAGGGACCTTTAAAGGCCATCTAGTCCAACCCCCCTGCAAGAAGCAGGGACATCTCCAATTAGATCAGGTTACTCAGAGTCCTATTCAACCTGGCCTTCAATGTTTCCAGGGATGGGACATCTACCATCTCTCTGGGAAACCTCTTCCAGTGCTTCACCACCCTTATTGTAAAAAAATTCTCCCTTATATCTAGTCTAAATTTACCATCTTTTAATTTAAGACTATTACTCATTGTCTTCTTGCAACAGGCCCTGCTAAAAAGTTTCTCTCTATCTTTCTTATAAGCCCCCTTTAAGTACTGGAAGGCTGCTATAAGGTCTCCTCAGAGCCTTCTCTTCCCCAGGCTGAACAACGCCAACTCTTTCAACTTGTCTCCATAGGAGAGGTGTTCCATCCCTCTGATCATTTCTGTGGCCCTCCTCTGGACCCACTCCAACAGGTCCATGTCTTCCCTGTACAGTGAGCTCTAAAGCTAGATGCAGTACTCCAGGTGGAATCTTGCCAGAACACAGTAGAGGGGCAGAATCTGTTGGGTTTCATTTTTTTTTTTTCTACAGAGTCTTTACTTTAAAGAAATGTTTCTTCTCTTAAGTCTATAACTAGAGTCAATGCCATCTACTCCATTCCATCTTATTCAAGGAACGATGATTCTTTTTTTTTTCCCCTATTTTTTTTCTTATCTATCTCTTTTTTCACCAGATTATTTTTTTTTCCAGTTAAAATGTTACTCATTTTTCATGTATTTACTTAAGTTAGCTCAAAATTACCCATATTCACAGAAATGTGATAGAATATTTTTTATGACAGAAAGACAAAATTTGGAAATACATTTTACTAGAAAGAATTACCAACACAACTTTTCTCCTTTCCACTTTTCACATTTCACCCCTTCATCTTACAATGAATGTGAGCCACATTTGGACCACTGTAGATTTTTGTGAGGACTCTTGAGTTAAAGGGGAGGGGAGCTGAACAAGGTACATGAAATGCAATTTTCCATTCAGATCTGTCTGTGACAATAGGTTTATATAGAATTAGGTACTTAAGCCAACTTCTACACTCTTTGGAGTAAGAAATAGTACAATTATTTCTAGTTGCTATTAAACTTTGATTAAACTGTATTTCTTTAATGGGTTTACCTTTTCGTCTTACTTATTTTTAACATTAGTGCCCATTAATAACACCTTCAAATACAATTACTGACACTTCTTTTATTTTAGAAACATCAACATCGTTTTACATTCATTAACTCTGACATTTACTATCTGAATAAATCAAGGACAGTCAGGATAATAAAAAGTCCAGTAACATATCTGTGGCACCACAGAACTTATGACAGGATTGAAAAACTTAGAAATTTAGAAAATATTTGGTGGAGAGCCAATGCCATCTTTGCTACATCAGCTCTGCTGTTAGAAGTGTTCAAGACCAATTTTAAAGTGACGATGTGATAGCTGTAATGGTTGATGAGATGTATAAAGGACAAAATTGCTGACCTGCAGACCAGCTGTCTAAATGGCTTTGTCAGTTAGTTGCAGGACCACAGCTTTTGTGTTTACATCTGGGAGGTGGGAAGAAAGATATACTCTTAAATATTTGGCAGTGATTTAATCAGGGTATCTGAGACCCCTCTGAGGATCCAACGCTGAAAGTGCTTGGAATGCACACTTTCCACCCACACAGCGAACTACTAACCAAACAATTAAGGTGATGTTACAGTAGTAGAAAAATAACCATAGCAGTCCTGCTATTATTAGTTGATTCTAGCTAAATGCAGATGACCTAATACAAGTATTTATATTGTTATTAAGCACTACTGTGCTTTCTGTTTTAAGTGCTGTAGCTCCAGAAAATTGCATAAACATTGCATCACATGAGAAATTGTAGCGAACTGAACATGGTGTAAGTGCTTGAGTTACAAAGTTAACTATACAGAGGTTCGCAAATACTAAAAATTGTTCTCTTCATCATACAGATTGCAGCAAGAGCTCGCAAAAGTATAAGTAACATTTCCTGACACAGCAGGCCAAGTTGATGGTAGTTGGGTAGCAGAATGAAGTATGAAAAGACAAATGGAAAAAACGGTGTCAAATTTGAGGCTGCAGAACATGTCTTCAGACAAATTAAATTCAATAGGAAATACAAATTCAGCATATCTCAATCGATGCTACACACAACACAGTGTTAAATCTCATGTTATCACATTGCCTGAATTGATCCAGTTCTTCAAAAAGAAAGTCTTATTACAGTTGAGACAAAACATTTTTTATTATCAATTACTGAGAAATAAAGGAACTCATAGAAAGTGAGTGATTATAAGAAATTAGTATTTCGTGCTGACATGACACATATATATCTTCCAACTTCTGTGAGAAAGCAACTTAGTGTTATAGTGTCCAACCACTTCTGAAGCACAGCTCCTCCTGGTACCCTGACTGCCAGTGCTGGGCTGGATGTGCAAAGGAACACCACACAACTGATGCTACATGGACTAAGTGGGTCACACTAACCACACAGCAGGCTCAAATAGTAAACCCGATCACTCAGAAATCATAGAAGTGATCACAAATTGGCCAGAAGGGAAAGATTTTGGAATGTCATCAGAGAAGGAAATGACACATGCTGAAGAGGTCCCACCATGTAATAATCCACCAGAAAATGAGAAGCAATATGCCACGTTCACTGATGGGTCCTGTCATATTCATTAGGAAAACATCAAAGGTGGAAAGCTGCTGAGTAGAGTCCCACAGGATAAGTCGCAGAAGCCTCTGAAGGACAAGGTGAATCAAGTCCATTTGCAGAGGTGAAAGCCATCTGGTTGACTTTAAATATTGCTGAATGAGAAAAATAGCCAGTGCTCTACCTCTATACTGAATCATGGATGGTGGCAAATACCCCGTGGGAGTGGTTAAAACAATAGAAGTAGAGTAACTGGTAGTGCTGAGGCAAACCCATCTGGGCTGCCATATTGTGGCAAGATATTGCTGCCCAGTTAGAGAAGCTGATTGTAAAAATACATCATGTAGATGTCCATGTACCTAAGAGTCAGGCCGCTGAAGAGCGTCTAAACAACTAGCAGAGGGATCAGGTTGCTAGAACTGAAGTGGCTCAGGTGAATCTGAACTGGCAACATAAGGGTGAATTATTTACAGGTCAGTAGGCCAATGACACCTGGGGCCATGAGGGAAGAGATGCAACTCACAGATGGGCTCATAATCAAGGGGTAGACTTGACTATGGACACTATTGCGCAGGTTATCTATTAATGTGAAATGTGTGCTGCAATCAAGCAAGCCAAGTGTTTAAAGCCTCTGTGGTATGGAGGATGGTGGCTGAACTATAAATACGGGGAGGCCTGGCAAATTCATTATATCACACTCCCACAAACACACTAAGGCAAGTGCCATGTACTTACAATGGTAGAAGCAATTACCAGATGGCTGGAAACATATCCCGTGCCTCGTGCCGCTGCCTGAAACACTATCCTGGGCCTTGAGAAGCAAGTCTTATGGAGACGTGGTGCTCCAGGAAGAATTGAACCAGATAACAGGACCCATTTGCAAAGCAACCTCATGGACACCTCGGCCAAAGAGCACAGCATTTAGTGGGTGTGTCACATCCCCTATCATGCACCAGTCTCTGGGAAAACTGAACGATACAGCAGGTTGCTAAAAACTACACTGAGAAAAATGAATTGTGGGACCTTCAAACACAGGGATACACATTTAGCAAAAGCTGCCTGGTTAGTCAATGCTCAGGGATCCACAAATCAAGCTGGCCCTGCTCAATTAGGACATTTACATACTGTAGAAGGGGATAAAGTCCCTGTGTTGCATGTAGGCAATATGCTGTGGAAGACAGTTTGGGTTATTCCTCCCTTGGGCAAAGGTAAACCTATCTGTGGGACCTGGATATACCTGGTGGGTGATGTGAGAGGATGGGGAATTCCTGTGTACCTCAAGAAGATCTATATAATAGATCTATAAGCTATATAATACTGTATGTCATCACTTCTATGGTTATGTGTCATATCAAAGGTGTTACAATAAGAATCACCAAGATTAATTGAAAATGAACTTAAAACTGAGCAAAGTGCAGTTGTGATGGAACCAGAACTGGCTTTAGCAACTGGTGCCCAGCAACTTCCTCAAGATTGACTTCTTCAACCATCAGATCATGGACATGATACACCAGTTGCATCAGATACACCAACTGAGCAAACTCCACATCATATCTCCTGCCCTGAGAGACTGTTGTAACAGATGGAGCCCAAAGTCATGGACTAAATGAACATTTTGGAGGGATGGTCCATAGACATATAAATATAGAATCATAGAATGGTTAGAGTTGGAAGGGACCTTCAAAGGTCATCTAGTCCAACCCCTCAGCAAGAAGCAGGGACATCTTCAGCTAGATTAGGTTGCTCAGAGCCTCATCCAACCTGGCCTTGAATGTTTCCAGGGATGGGGCATCCACCACCTCTCTGGGCAACCTGTTCCACTGTTCTACAACTCTCATCCTGAAAAAGTTTTTCCTAATATCCAATCTAAATCTACCCCTCTCTATTTTAAAACCATTACCCCTCGTCCTGTCACAACAGGCCCTACTGAACAGCCTCTCCCCGTCTTTCTTGTAGGGCCCCTTGACGTACTGGAAGACCGCTGTCAGGTCTCCGCAGAGCCTCCTCTTCTCCAGGCTGAACAGCCCCAACTCTCTCAGCCTTTCTTCATAGGAGAGGTGCTCCATCCCTCTTATCATCTTTGTGGCCCTCCTCTGGACCTTCTCCAGCTGGTCCATGACCTTCTTAAGTTGGGGGCTCCAGAATTGGACACAGTACTCCAGGTGGGGTCTCACCAGGGCAGAGTAGAGGGGCAGAATCACCTCCCTCCACCTGCTGGCCATGCTCCTCTTGATGCAGCCCAGGATGCGGTTGGCCT